>BQNB010022354.1:35000-63104 GCA_026074375.1 Tanacetum coccineum | reverse complement strand
AGGTTGTACGGTAGGTTTGGAATTTTCTTCCATTAAAATCTTATGAGTACAGAAAGAAGAGCTGATTCCTTTAATATCAGAGATTTTATGTGCCAGGGCTTTTTTATGTTTGGTAAGGACTTTCAATAGTAATTTTTTTCCTGGTCTAATAATAACGAAGAGACGATGACAGGTAATTCGTGGTTGTTGTCCAGAAAGGCATATTCTAAGTGGGATGGGAGTTCTTTAAGTTTTGGGGTAGGTATTTCTTTGTAGATAGAATTTGCAGCGAAGATATTAGGGTTACTACAATCTTCAAGCAGATGGTCAAGAATGGGTTCAATCAAATTATCGTGGTTTTAAGGAAGAATTTCTTTAATACTTTCGATGACAGAAAGGTCAATTATGTCCGCAAAATGGCAGGTGTCCTCATCATACGGGGGAAATCTCATAGATTTTTCTAAATTAAAGGTGATGATTTCATCTCCTACTTCAAAGGATATCTTCTTATTAAAAACATCAATCATGGCATGTGCTGTGGCCAAAAATGGTCTTCCTAGAATAATGGGAATTATATGGTCTTCTTCCATATCAAGTATTACAAAGTCGACTGGAAAAACAAATTTGTCAATCTTTACCATGACATTTTCCGCAATCCCTTTTGGAAACTGAGTGGTTTTATTTGCAAGTTCGATACACATTCGTGTAGGTTTAAGATCACCTAGGTTTAGCTGTAGAAACATCGAGTATGGCATCAAGCTTATGCTAGCCCCTAAATCAGCCAAGGCCCTCTTAATTCTACTTTGTCCTATTACACAGGGTATAGTGAAACCTCCTGGGTCCTTTTCTTTAGGAGGGACTTTGTTCAGAACGACTGCGGAGCATTGTTCATTTAATATAATTTTAGATGCTTCGCTTTCCTTCCCCCCTTTTAAAAGAAGATCCTTCATAAACTTGGCGTATTTTGGCATTTGTTCAAGAGCTTCTATAAAAGGAATGTTGATGTGGAGTTGCTGGAGGTTCCTTAGGAATTTTTGGAACTGTTCTTTTTTCCTTCTCCTTTTTTAGTCGTTTGGGAAAAGGTATAGGTGGATCTGTTTTTTTAGTGATATTATGTATTTGTTTAGGGGTTATTTTCTCAGTGGTAGGGGTATGTTCGGTGGTAATGTTTTGTAGTCCGTTGCTATCCTCAAGGGGGTTTTTAGGAGGTTGGTGGTTTAGCCTACTGCGAGTGGTAAAAGCGTGAGCTAATCCTCTTGGATTTGTTTCAGTAAAGCTTGGAAGAGTACCAACCCCCCTCCCGTGTATTGATTCAGCAATTCAGCCGAGGTTTTTTTCAATAGTTTTAATAGCAGAAGCCTGATTTTTGAACGTCCTGTCATAATTCCTTTTAATTCTCCAACAAAACTCTCGCTCTTGTTTTGCCTTTAGTGAGCTTCTTTAATGAAGGAGCTTACGGTATCTTCCAGAAGAGAATCCCTTTCATCATTTGGAGTTTGTACTGGTGTTTCACCATTCGTACTTCCTCGTTAAGAACACTAATGTTGTGTTCAAAATCGTTGATATGTTTGAGTACTTTTTCAAAATCATTTTCCTTGTATTCCTCTTTTTTATACCAGGAGAGAGAGTGTTTTGACAATTCGTCGATGGCCTTAATTCCAACGACTGGTGTCATTCTTGGGATAGGTCCCATGAAATCTGCCTTCTTTCTAGTTCTGGGGTCTAGCCCTTGTAGAAAATTTGTAGTTGTTCGTGCTCATTGATTTTATGCTCTGGACAATTATAAAGTAGATCGTTGAACCGTTCCCATACAAGATGTAAGGGCTCGTTGCATTCTTGCCCAAAACTTTTGATAGCCTTGGTTTGTCTGACAATTTGGGAAAGTGGACGGTATCTGCTTTGAAAGGCGTTTTTCAGGAGGTCCCAGGTTATAATGGATCCTGCTGACAACCGGTTTATCCATATTCTGGCTTTTCCTTTCAACGTAAAAGGGAATGCCATGAGCATTACCTAGTCTCTTGATACTCTAGGAGATTGGAAGAAGTTGACAATAGATGTGATATCTGAGATGTGTTCCAGGGGGTTTTCGTCATTATTTCCAAGGAACACATTGTCCTTTTGTTCGTCAATGC
This sequence comes from Tanacetum coccineum, assembly GCA_026074375.1. NCBI lineage: Eukaryota > Viridiplantae > Streptophyta > Magnoliopsida > Asterales > Asteraceae > Tanacetum > Tanacetum coccineum. The sequence continues at coordinate 60,993 of BQNB010022354.1, read as the reverse complement.
ATTGACCCCAGAATTCAAACTTAATATTTTCTTCAAATAAAGGTCTGACAACTCCAGGTCCGCTGTTGTCTCTTACCCTAGTTAGGTATTCGTTGACAATTGATTTTGGTTGTTCTATATTACTCATGTTAAAACTAATGATTCGTAGCTCCCCAGCAACGGCGCCAAAAACTTGATGCGTATTTTATTTTAAAATATATTGTTACCAAGTTTTAAATTTATAAAACTCGATCTACCTGACAATGCACTAACGGGTAGAGAACCCGATCATGGGTAGTATAGAATGATAAATCCGAGGTCGTCCCAAGAGCTAAGCTGTAATTAGTTTTAATTTGAAATGTCACGTTTTGAAAATGGTTTTTGAGTTGATTTGAAATAAATAACAATAAAATAAATAACTGGAAATTAAAAGAGTTGGAGATATCAAGAAAGAAAACGTTCTAACCTAGTTACTTCATTACTACTGTTATGAAAACATTTTCCTGTGCAATGTTAAACTATGGTTTCATTAGTGGTTTCTAAGGTCGATAGACTTGAATGTGCATATTTAGTCTATCCTATACTCCCTGCGATTCTGAATCAGTCCCAAATCATCTGGGAGGTAGGTTATCCAGGTTGCAGTGATTAATCCCAACTATTCCCAAAACATATCTAATAATCTATAAAGATTATTAACCCTCTTTGAAAGAGTTCCTGTGCTTTTTAAGTATATTAAGTGATAAGTGTGGTGACCGGTTAGTTCCTACACTAGGTAAGGAGTTAGTGATCCTCCCTAGTACCCATTGGATCACATATTGACTAGATAATCTAATAATAGGGCAAGCTAGGTCCAAACCACCCGTACTACCAAAACCTATGGTTACACGAGAGTCAAGGAATATCTAACGAAACCATAATCTAACAGGAAATAATCATAACAAAGTAACTACATAACTAGGCCAGCACTTTAAGTGCTTAGCCGCTCATGGTAACGGAAACACAGCAAGAAATAGAAGAAATCATAGATTGAAAACTCATAATTCTTACAGTATTTATATTTGAACGATTAAAAACAAAAAGTAAATAAAGTGTGATCTCCCTTGGACTCTAGGTGGAATTCTTCGAAGGTTGAAAGCCTTTGTCGCCTCTCCAATTGGCTGTGGAGGAAGTGATGTCGGAATATCTTGAATGAGGCCTCCATTTATAGGTATTGAACCTGTTACCGCACAACCAATAAAGGTGTTACGTCGTAACCATCATACACGGCATTTCATATTTAAGCAGTTGTTACGGCGTAACCAGATATGGTGTTACGCCGTAACCTTCAAATAATGTCCATAAGTACGTGATCTTCATTTCATATTTGTGGATCTTCATGGTTACGGCATAACTTGATATGGTGTTACGCCGTAACTTTAACTTTAACAAGATTTCCTTCCAAATATATGATTACGGCATAATTAGATATGGTGTTACGCTGTAACGTTGTCCTTGTTCTTCGTACTTGCTTAATATATGTTACAATGTAACCATTTTTGGTGTTATGCCGTAACATTCTTCAAATATTTACACTTTGAGTCCTTTTTCCCTTGTTTCTTGTCACTTTCCTGCATTTCACTTGAAAACTACAAAATGATAGAAATTATCTCATTTTCAAGTATTAGTGAAACATTTGCAGGTAATATACGGGGTAATTTGACACTAAAAAGTATTAAATATTTGATGTTATCAGAGAGTTACGGCGTAATTAGATCGTTTGATTTACGTTGTAACCAAGCATGATTTAGCGGATGAATTGGAGGCTTACGGCATAACCCGCTCGATGGACTTACGCCGTAATATTTTAAGTGTGGTAATGTCTTTGTCTCATTAACAAATAATATGGAACAATATATAGGGTTATAAGGATCATTCTAGAATCAGGCTTGGGCTCAATACATATATATATAAACATTAATACGGGCTAACACTCCCCCGCAGTTAGAGCGGGAAGACACCAGATGCTAAAATTGGTGCGAAACTCCTCAAACGATGCTGAAGGCAATCCTTTAGTAAAAATATCCGCATACTGATAACGTGAAGGAGCATGAAGAACTCGAACCTGACTTGTGGCAACCAAACCTTGAACAAAATGAATATTAATCTCAATATGCTTCGTACGCTAATGTTGAACCGGATTAGAAAATAAATACACAGCACTAACATTATCACAATAAACGAGTGTAGCGGAAGACAAAGGTGTATGTAATTCATGTAAAAAATTCCTCAACCAACATGTTTCAGCAACAACACTGACAACACCACGATACTCTGCCTATGCACTAGAACGAGACAACGTTGGTTGGCGCTTAGAGGACCAAGAGAGTAAGTTGTTGCCAAGAAATACACAGTATCCTGAAGTCGATCTCCGAGTAGTAGGTCAACCAGCCTGATTCGCATCTAAATAAGCAACCAAATCTATAGCAGAGGAGGAAAAAAACTACAACCCATAATCTAGAGTACCACGAACATACCTCAAAACCTGGTTAAGAGCCAAGAAATTAGGCTCCCGATGATCATGCATATAAAGGCAAACCTGTTGTACTACATAATAAATATCAGGGTGAGTAAAAGTAAGATGTTGTAGAGAACCCGCAAGACTTTGATATAACGTCGGATCAGAAACCAGATCACCATCATCACCCAGTTTGGACTCAGTATCAACAGGCGTTCTACTAGATTTACAACTAACCATACCAGCCCGCTTAAGGATCTCAGTAGCATACTTACGCTGAGATAAAAATAACCCTGAAGAATCACGCGTAACAGAAATACCCAAAAAATAATTAAGAGAATCGAGATCTGTCATAGAAAACTCCTGATGTAATAAACTAATAATTTGTTGCAACAAAGTCTTCGAAGAAGCAATAAGCACAATATCATCAACATACAATAAGAGATAAGCAGTTTTTGTCCCCTTTCTATATATAAACAAAGACGCGTCACAGTGACTGTGATGAAACCCAACACAAGTAATATAAGATGCAAGCGCTGAAACCAAACTTTAAGGGCCTACTTGAGCCCAAAAAGAGACTACTGCAATAAACACACATAATCAGGTTGCTTAAAACTCCGAAATCCTAGAGGTTGATACATATAAACCATCTTAAATAAATTACCATGTAAGAAGGCATTCTTGACATCAAGCTGATGAATCGGCCAATGTCGAGAAGTAGCCAAACTGAGAACAGTATGAATAATACCTGGTTTAACAACCGGACTAAAGGTCTCATCAACATCAATACCCTCTAACTGTGTACTACCATTCGCCACGAGACGAGCCTTGTAGCGACTAAGAGTGCCATCAGCCAAATACTTATGGCGAAAAAGCCACGTACAACGAACAATATTGGTTTCCGTAGGTCGGGGCACAAGAGTATAAGTGCTGTTTTTAATGAGTGCATTATATTTGATGACGTTATATAACACCCAAGAAATTTTAAATTTTTAGTAATACATACGTACCCATTCGGAAAAAGGTCGTAACGTGACGCTCACATCTTTTTGTTTGTTGTTACGTACTATTTGAGGATTCGATCTAAATTTCGGGAAGGAAATTATGTTTTTAAGGGTGGTAGAATTATAATACCCTAAATTATTTTAAATAATATGATATGTGATGTGAGCCTAAAATTTCGTTAATATGAAATAAAGCAAAAGGTAAAACACTTATGTAAGCTCAAAAGTATGGTCACACATAAAAATTCTAAGTAGATGTACTCAAACCCATAATGAAATTAATAAAGATCGTAATTATATACAATCCTTGTTAAAAACGCGTGAATGAGATTAAAAGGAATAAATGTGGCATTACAATATTAATTAGGAAGTTAATTATGACATTAAAATAGATGTTAATAGTTTGAAAATAGAAAACAGAAACTATAAGAAGGTAAATTAGTCATATTTGAATCGGTCAAAGACGTTACCATGTAAACCGAATTCTCAGCCCATAATTAATTTGTTTTGTCTCTAATATATATTGATCATTCACAAAATCAAAATATGGTAAGTCTATCATTGGTAAAATAAGAAATCATCAATAATATCTTCTTCAAAATCCTGTCTTTTTCAAAGCATTTGTTATTACACATCGGCCAAGTCTTTAGTTATTATCACATTAAAATTCATATTAGTAATTGGAATATTGAAAGTTGAAACTGTTGAATATTTGAAGTTGGTAAAGATATGAAGTGTAATCAACATTTTTCCTCCGCTCCAAGTAGCATTTATTCTGTGTATACGTCCATGTATATATACACAGTATCCTAATCATAACTCATTCAAATATCTTTAAACTAAACCAAAAAGAAACGGCCGCTGCAAAATAAACTTAGGTATTCGAGTGTTTATCGAGTTTGGTTACGTTCACGCCAAAGTGGTTCGAGTTTAGATACTGTTCGGGTCGTTTCGATCGGTCCTTGTTCGGGTAAAAGCTTTTGGTGCGTTAAATGGATGAGTTTTTGGGTTCATCTATCCGTATACGCGTGGTTGGGAGTTTCAAGTGTTCGGTTTGTGCTCATATTTGGGTTTCGGTTTTGATCTTACCTCGTTGAATCTTAGTGCTCATGTTCGAATTGGTGTTCACACGCGAGTTCTTGTTTTGGTATCAATCTATTCTCGTTAGCTTCGAGGTAAATCTTAAACTATCTTTTTATTTGAATTTTTTTTTTTTTTCATTGTTCGGTACTATAAAGATCTAGATAGGTTATTAGTTATAAGTAACATGATGTTAATGGTTGAATGAATTAAGAAGGCTGTAGTGACATTCATTAAAACATAATGAGTAAACCAAATGTGCTCTACATTTCAAGTTTAAGAAGTGGACATGCATGATTAAGTTTCCACCAGTAACAAAATATGGAAAAGGATTTTGAGGTCTTGATTTTATGAATACTATATTGTTACAACACTAACTTTTATAAAGGATTTAAACATGCTTATAAGCTTATCTGTCTCTTTTACCTACTGGAAATGTAAGTCGGGTCTTGATCAAATACTGAAACTAATAGTTAAATGTTCTTTGCTTTGTCAAAATAATGTTCATGAGGTGGGTTACAACTATTTACATTTTCTTTATACAAATCGGATGGTTTAGAAAATAATATACATCAGTTTAAAAATCCACATATAACATCAACGTAATATATTGATCATTGAATTTATTACATTCTTTAAAAAGTATTACATCGTTTTCCTAGCTCAAAGACGATAGTCATTAGGCAACTCACAATCAAAGAGAAACTAAAACAACGTACAACGAGTACTTTCCCTCGTCATTAATTAGTAGTTGATCGATTTGTGTAGATTACTTAATTGGGAAATAAGTTGAGACTTGGTTTAGGCTTCGAGGTTGGCTAAGGTACGAATATTCTATACATCTTCTCCTTACTATTGTTATGATTAATGGTTCTTCCGTTTGCGTTGGTTATTCGTACAGATATATCTACTCTTTTTTAAGCATTATTTGTTCGTACGGATATTCTTAATACCCACTTCTCTTTACTATTATTATTATTTATGCGTTGCATCGTTCGTTCTGTTATTCGTACAAATATTCTATCATTTCTTTTAAGGATTCTTATAACATTTGATCCATATCTATTTGCACCTTTGAAATCCCTATCTACGTTTCCCATCCTATGATTCATTATAAGTTTGCTACCTTATTTGATAACTTCATTGAACCCCTTTGGATTTATTTGATATATGCTTCATTTGACACTACCATGATACGAGTTTATTCGTATGTTTGATCATGACTTTTTTAGACATAATATGTTTCATTTTGATATGTTATATGAGCCCATTGATTTGTTTTGATGCCTGAGCTATTAACTAGCCATGGAGGTACCATGGCCGCGTCATTGAGGCACCAATAGCGTGACACTATCTGTGGCAGTGTGATCAGTCCACGACGTTCTCTTTTGTTTTGTATGCTCTATTATGCACTTGGCCATATATGATTTGATTTGTAGGGAGCGTATCCTAGGTACTTCGTTTAGTTTCGTTTTGGTGAATGGATCAGTGTGGTGCCAACACCCCATTTCACATTTTGTAGGGTACATCTGGAGTCTGCAGCTCCCATGTATAATTTGATATGATATGATACTGTGTATGTTGGATTATTTAGTCTAAGCATGTGGCATGCTTTAGACTTTTGTTTCGAGCTCGTGGGGCATTTCCATATGATTCATTTGGATACCTGTTTCGTTTGGCTATCTGTTTCATTTGGCTATCAGTTTTGTTTGGCTATCTGTTTTGTTTGGCTATCTGTTTCGTTGGCTATCTATTTGGTTTAGCTACCTATTTCGTTTGGATATTTAATTCGTTTTGCTACCTAATTCGTTTTGCTACCTATTTCGTTTGGCTTCCTATTTCGTTTGGCTTCCTATTTTGTTTGGCTACCTTTTATTTGGCTACTTATTTCATTCAGCCCTTATGATATATGAGATCTTTGTTGACTCTATTTTATTCACTTTTGCATGCTTGATCTATCTGCTTTGTTTACATATGTTTTGTATATCTGTTCACTGAGGTTTTTAGCTCAGCCGCATTTTTTTTCCGCGGCAGGTATTAAGAGAAAAGCTGGGTTATGAGTGAAGAGTGCTTAGGAGCTCATATTAGACCATCTTGAGGAACTAGCATACCATATCTACACTATAAGTTTTTTAGAAGTTGGATTTTGGATCCCTGTTATCAGGAAGACCTTTATATTCTAGACTTTGTATTTCCTTAGTGATTGGTGTAATTTTGTCAACCCAATTTATTAGTAAAAGTCTTCCGTTTGCATATGTTTTGGTTTTGTAAATGTGACATTCGGGCCCGTTTCGAGGCGGGTGTTACAATTATGGTATCAGAGCTATAGACTCCGACCTGTAGTATCTAAGTTATGACATGTGAGGATTCACTGTAGGTTTTGACATGTTAGTGTGTAAGTTATGATCTTTGAGCATTTGCGCTAGCTTTTGTCCAAAAAAACATAAGTTATGACCTGTGAGGATTGGGTAGATTAAATGTTAGGACATTCATCTCCATATCATTATTTAGCGTTATTTGATTCAGGTTCATAATTTTAGTTGATTTTCTTTGAAGTTCATTTTGTTCGTACAATAAGAAATATCTCAAAGTGCGCAGCGTAAGCATAGTGACCAGCTACAGATAGATTACCTTGAAATTATGTTGTGTTAGTTTTCCTATAAATATTAGGTCTTTTCTTTGTGTTGAGATATCTTTGAGTTTTAATAATAAAAGTTTTTGTTTTATTTTTGACGGTTTTTGCTAAGATTTCTCTTAATAATCGGTATTCGTTTGAATCAACGGTTATTGGAGTTTTCCTGATTATCGATATTCTTTGAATCAACGATAGTTGGAAGATTGTTTCTGGTATTCATTGGAATCAAAAGATTCAATTTGTTATCACGTTTACTGTTTATGGTAATCATTGGAATCAACAGATTCAATTTGTTACCTCGTTTATTGTTTCTGGTATTCATTGGAATCAACAGATTCAATTTGTTATCTTGTTTTGTTTCACTACATCAGTTATTGCATAAGTCGACTAAGTTTCGTGATCATATAATATGATGTTTTGTTGATCGTTAATAAAGAACTAGAGATCACCGTGAAGGAAGTTTCGTAGATCGTCATCTAAGAGTTATGTGCATCATCGACAAGGGAAACTTTAGATCATCTTTGCAGAGCTTCATAATTTAAGTCATTTAAACGTTAGTTGCAATATAGTCTTCTTTTTAACGTCGTCATCGATTTGCTGGTCATGCTCGATTCGGGATGTATAAGCACGTTTGGACTTTTCACGACTATAATAAAACTTAATATCATTAATAAAAGTAAGAAAAGAAACTCACACCAATAACAAGTTACGTGCATACATTTTGAGACATCGTAGTTGTCATAGTGTACGTGCCAGTAACATGGAGATTAACCACACAGAAAAGTCTACACTCTATTGAAGTTTACGTTGCTCTTAACGTGAGACAGTTTTGGAGATGAAGCGGTCATTATGAGAAAAATGTCTTCGTCTTGTAAGTTCTAGCTTAAATTTCACGGCCGAAATTTATTTTTAGGAGGGTAGATTTATAACACCCAAGAAATTTAAAATTTTTAGTAATACATACGTACCCGTTCGAAAAAAAGGTCATAACGTAATGCTCATATCTTTTCGTTTGTTGTTACGTACTATTTGAGGATTCGATCTAAATTTCAGGAACGAAATTACTATTTTTAAGGGTGGTAGAATTATAATACCCCAAATTATTTTAAACTATATGATATGTGATGTGAGCCTAAAATTTCGTTAATATGAAATAAAGCCAAAGGTAAAACACTTATGTGAGCTCAAAAGTATGGTCACAAATAAAAATTCTAAGCAGATGTACTCAAACCCATAATGAAGTTAATAGAGATCGTAATTATATACAATCCTTGTTAAAAATGCGTGAATGAGATTAAAAGGAATAAATTTGGCATTACAATATTAATTAGGAGGTTCATTATGATATTCAAATAGATGTTAATAGTTTGAAAATAGAAAACAGAAACTATAAGAAGGCAAATTAGTCATATTTGAATCAGTCAAAGACGTCACCATGTAAACCGAATTCTCAACCCATAATTAATTTGTTTTTCTCTAATATATATTGATCATTCACAAAATTAAAATATGGTAAGTCTATCATTGGTCAAATAAGAAATAGTCAATAATATCTTCTTCAAATCCCGTCTTTTTCAAAGCATTTGTTACTACACATCGGCCAAGTCTTTAGTTATTATCACATTAAAAATCATATTAGTAATTGGAATATTAAAAGTTGAAACTGCTGAATATTTGTAGTTGGTCAAGATATGAAACGTAATTAACATTTTTCCTCCGCTCCAAGTAGCATTTATTCCGTGTACACGTCCATGTATATATACACAGTACCCTAATCATAACTCATTCAAATATCTCTAAACTAAACCAAAAAGAAACGGTCGCTGCAAAATAAACTTAGGTATTCGAGTGTTTATCGAGTTTGGTTACGTTCACGCCGAAGTGGTTCGAGTTTAGATACTGCTCGGGTCGTTTCGATCTGTCCGTGTTCGGGTAAAAGCTTTTGGTGCGATAAATGGACGAGTTTTTGGGTTCATCTATACGTATACGCGTGGTTGGGAGTTTCAAGTGTTTGGTTTGTGCTCGCGTTTTGGTTTTGGTTTTGATCGTACCTCGTTGAATCTTAGTGCTCGTGTTCGAATTGGTGTTCACACGCGAGTTCTTGTTTTTGGTATCAATCTATTCTCGTTAGCTTCGAGGTAAATCTTAAACTATCTTTTTATTTGGAATCGTACGCTACTTATAACGATCTAGATAGGGTTAATAGTTATAAGTAACATGAATGTTAATGGTTGAAATGAAATAAAGAAGGCTGAAAATGCATCATTAAAACAATAATGAGTAACCAAATGTGTTACATTTCAAGTTTAAGAAGAGACCATGCATGATTAGTTTCCACCAGTAACAAATATGGACAAGGATTTTGAGGTCTTGATATATGAAATACTATATTGTTACAACACTGATTTTTATAAAGGATTTAAACATGCTTATAAGCTTATATGTCTCTTTTACCTACTAGAAATATAAGTCGGGCCTTGATCAAATACTGAAACTAATAGTTAAATGTTCTTTGCTTTGTCAAAATGATGTATCATGGGGTGGGTTACAACTATTTACATTTTGTTTATACAAATCGGATGGTTTAGAAAATAATATACATCAGTTTAAAAATCCACATATAACATCAACGTAATATATTGATCATTGAATTTATTTCAATCTTTATAAAGTATTACTTCGTTATTCTAGCTCAAAGATGATAGTCATTAGGCAACTCACAATCAAAGCGAAACTAAAACAACGTACAACGAGGCTTTTCCTTGTTATTAATTAGTAGTTGATCGATTTGTGTAGATTACTCAATTGGGAAATAAGTTGAGACTTGGTTTAGGCTTCGAGGTTAGCTAAGGTACAGATATTCTTTATCTCTTCTCCTTAATATTGTTATGATTAATGGTTCTTCCGTTTGCGTTGGTTATTCGTACAGATATATCTACTCCTTTTTAAGCATTATTTGTTCGTACAGATATTCTTAATACCTACTTCTCTTTATTGTTATTATTATTTATGTGTTGCATCGTTTGTTATGTTATTCGTACATATATTTTATCATTTCTTTTAAGGATTCTTATGACATTTGATCCATATCTATTTACACCTTTGAAATCCCTATCTACGTTTCCCATCCTATGATTCATTATTCGTTTGCTACCTTATTTGATAACTTCTTTGAACCCCTTTAGATTCATTTGATATATGTTTCATTTGACACTACCATGATACGAGTTTATTCGTATGTTTGATCATGACTTTCTTTGGACATAATATGTTTCATTTCGATATCTTATATGAGCCCTTTGATTTGTTCTGATGCTTGAGCTATTAACTAGCCATGGAGGTACCATGGCCGCGTCATTGAGGCACCAACGGTGTGACACTATTTGTGGCGGTGTGATCAGTCCACGACGTTCCCTTTTGTTTTGTGTGCTCTATTATGCACTTGGCCATATATGATTTGATTTGTAGGGAGCGTATGAATGCATCTTAGGTACTTTGTTTAGTTTCATTTTGGTGAATGGATCAGTGTGGTGCCAACACCCCATTTTACATTTTGTAGGGTACATCTGGAGTCTGCAGCTCCCATGTATAATTTGATATGATGTGATACGGTGTATGTTGGATTATTTAGTCTAAGCATGTGGCATGCTTTAGACTTTTGTTTCGAGCTCGTGGGGCATTTCCATATGATTCATTTGGATACCTGTTTCGTTTGGCTATCTGTTTCATTTGGCTATCAGTTTTGTTTGGCTATCTGTTTTGTTTGGCTATCTGTTTCGTTGGCTACCTATTTGGTTTAGCTACCTATTTCGTTTGGATACTTAATTCGTTTTGCTACCTAATTCGTTTTGCTACCTAATTCATTTTGCTACCTGATTCGTTTTGCTACCTAATTCGTTTTGCTACCTATTTTCTTTGGCTTCCTATTTCGTTTGGCTTCCTATTTCGTTTGGCTTCCTACTTTGTTTGTACCTTTCATTTGGCTACTTATTTCATTCAGCTCTTATGATATATGAGATCCTTGTTGATTCTATTTTATTCACTTTTCCATGCTTGATTTATCTGCTTTGTTTATATATGTTTTGTATATCTGTTCACTGAGCTTTTTAGCTCAGCCGCATTTTTTTCCTCCGCGGCAGGTATTAAGAGGAAAGTTGGGTTATGAGTGAAGAGTGCTTAGGAGCTCATATTGGACCATCTTGAGGAACTAACATACAATATCTACACTATAAGTTACTTAGAAGTTAGATTTTGGATCCGTTGCTATCAGGAAGACCTTTATATTCTAGACTTTGTATTTCCATAGTGATTGGTGTAATTTTGTCAACCCAATTTATTAGTAAAAGTCTTCCGCTTGCATATGTTTTGGTTCTGTAAATGTGACATTCGGGCCCGTTTCGGGGCGGGGTGTACACGTTAAATAACGTCACTTTTATAGCATCATTTATCCCATATAAATTACCCATTTTGTATAATTATTGCAAGAATTGGTACTTAATCATTTATATTTGAGAATTGCAGTAATTATAGAGTACTTTGTGAAGATTAGCTAACAGGTGAGCATTCTAGAGCTTAAACAAAGAAATCTGAAGAATACTATTCTGACATCCAATACGCCATATCCATCAAGGAAGATATGACATAAACCACGAAGAACAAAGTCCAATATGCCGTATCCAGAAGACCACTATACGCCATATTCAAGATATAGTAATAAAATATTCTAGAAGATATTAAACGTGGTCCCTACTCCAAGAAACTTCCAATATGCCGTATTGACCTCAACCAATACGGCGTATCGACCAAATTCCAGACAATATAAATAGAAGGCCTAAAAATGAGTTTTAGGTGTGCTTGATCATATTTTCAACACCCTCACCAAAAAAGTCGATTTTTAGAAGACAAGAAGAGTAGAAGAGGTCAAACAAAGATACTAATTCCATAGGAAACACCTTGTAATCTCCTATACTCTAGTAATCGTTCAATTTTTGGTATCATTCGTTTAACTCGGTTAGTTTACCTTGGTTGAATTATTATTCGTGTATTGATTACAATGGTTAAGGGCTAATACCCTTGGGTGCTAGCCATGATTATGAAGATCTAAATGCTTGGTTTGTTTATATCGATTGCTTAATTTATCATTGATTGCTTATTTATGTTTATCAATTCATACTTGTTTACGTGCTTTTGTGTGCGACCTATCATTCAACTAGACCTAGTGATACCGACCAAGTTAGCTAGATGCCAGGATGTGTATATGCTTTTGTGTGCGACCTATCTATATAGTGATTTATATATCTAGAACAATAGGATCACAATTAATGAACTCTCTTTACCATTGGTTTATGTGAACAAGTTGGACTAGCCGGCGACCTAGGATCAACAGATAATGTACTGATTCCTTCGGTAAAGACTCAGACAGTGGACTACTAGAATATAAATTGCCATTAAGCTGTAAGTGGGTAAAGTCTCCTTGAGCTAGGGTTTAATAAGATCACCACTATTAATCTCCTAAGATAGATTATAATCAACAAATTGGATGCTTTATGCGGATGCGTTTAATTGTGACAGAATTCTACGCGTCTAGGTTTTAAGAAGAAGTACCGCCTAAATCTTGGAATGATATGCCGCCTCGAGATAAGTACTCATTACACTAAATAAACAAACCAATGTTTTAATTAGATTAATCATGGTTAATACTGTTTTCTTATGGCTAGACCGCTCTTCTATCTTTTGTTAATCTGCTTGTGTGTGTTATTGTGTCTTAAATTGATCTAAGTTACCACCAAACCCGTGCCAGTCTCTCAGACTGAAAACCCCCTTATCTGTTAGAATTAGGATTAACATAGGTTTACCATAGGTTTAACATAGATTAGAATTAACATAGTTTAAATTAACTTAGTTTAGTTAACCAAAATATTGATAGAACTATAGATTAACGCTCTCGCTCTTAGTGATCGACACCCTACTTACCAACAAAGCTACATCCGATCGGGTACACAGCCCGCAAAAGTGTCATTTTTAGGTAAAGTCGACAAAATATAAATGTAAAACTTGGTAACTAAAATAACAACCTACACGATGACACAACCAACTTTTTGTCGTCGATGCTGGGGAGTGAAGTTGTTTAATCTTTATCTTTATTTAATATTTTAGTTTTTAACCTTAGTTTAACTTAACCCCTAGAATTAGTGTAATATAGATTAGTGTAAAATTATGTATATTTGTTTTTAATTTTGTGTTTGCTTTGTTTGTTTATTTTGTTTGCTTTATTGTTTTCTATACACTGTTCTGGTCGATAACATGATACGGTGTATTCACTTTAGTTGGATACGGCGTATCTAACTTTCTTAACCAATACATCATATTCTGTTCAACAAATCTATACGGCGTATCGATCACCTGATATAAAAGCTGAAATAAAAAATTTCATATTCGAACTTCAAGTTTAAATTTCTATATATACCTTTTTCCAAACTGGTTATACTGATGATTTTCTCATTAGTTTTAGTAGCAATGACAAAGGTGATTAAGGAAGAGTTTGAGAAACTTGGATTGCTCAAGATCGATGAAGATTTATTCACTTACGATACACAACTGAGGATGATCTTCGACGAATTTAACAGACTAAGCAGAATTAATGACGATTTGTTTACTTATGAAATTGAAGTTCCTAAACCTACCCCATGTGTCGAACAACGAACCGGTGATCCAACACATAATGATCTCGGGGAATATGAATAGAAAATGAGTTATGAAGAGTGCGAAAAGATTTATGCTGAAGCAGTGATTTTAATCAACAAAAGATTGGTAAGGCTTATTGATGTAACAGTCGAGCAATGGTTGGACCTCAAGTATAGGAATCATAAGACAATGGATAATAATGTCAAGAATGGTGTAATTGGTACATGGTTAATCAGGAGTTATAAGCTACAATTCGAAGAATACTTAGAAATTAAGAGACAAAGAGAAACATACGCACGAGAAGTAGATATGGAATACAATCCATCTAACTTGGTTTTCGCTGAATGGCTCGCCTAAAAATTTTGCAACCATTTGGAGATAGATTGGTACACCAAGAACGTGTTATGGGTTTACTGGATAAGAGGTGACGATGAAGTAATACTTATCAACGAAAAGGTTTTGGATCTTAAAGACAAAAATAATCATGATGAACAGGTTATCGCTGAAATCTTCAGGATAGAAACCAACTTATTTAACTACGAAACACCATTGTGCACAGAATTCAAAGAGTTCAATTATCATCTCAAAATTGATACGAAATTATTTTTTTTATGAAGATTATGAGAGCGAATTGAATAATGAAGTTGGTGAACCATGGTCCAACGATGGAGTACCATATGGATTATGTGATCATATTTGCGAACCTTTCCATTTCAAGAATAGAAAAACTAAATGGCCCACCTGCAATTCTAATGAAGATGGATTTTGTAAAGGTAGAGAGTTGCCGAGAATGGTTCGGGTTGGTTGCATGACATACTTTCAAGACTATAAATGTTACGATGAGTTGACGGATAGCAGTTTGAAAGAAGAAGCCCTAAAGCAAAAAGCCATTTATGAAAAATCATAGGGAGATGCTACTCAAAGTGTGATGAATTTTTGGGCATGGTTAAAAAGATCTTTTGGAAATTTCCACGAACTCGATTATGAATTATTGGTAAAGCTTCAAGAATATTGGTGGAAAGTAAACGATCATGAATGCTCTCCATTTACTAATTGGAGGGATCACATACGCGGACCGTATGCGAACTACTATAGTAATGTTCAGGATGAGGAGGAACAAGAAGATGAAGAAAGATGTAATTTGTTTAATGATACTACTCAAGAACCGCCAATTTGCGAAATTAAAAGGTTTGAGATGATCGAGTATTCATTTGGACAAGAAGAAGAGTATGTTGCTATAAAGGAATATGAGTACGATGATTTAACAAGAACTAATGATGATGCATGTCACGCTTACCAGGAGATCTTTCGCAACATGGACGAAGGATGGTTGGTGATAAGGGCGGAATTAAGGAGCCTGAAGAAAAATCTAACTTAAAGACTTAGCTGGAAAGAAAAGTGCTTCCCGAGAAACAACCCGGACAGTTTTTAATTTATTTTTATCGAGTCTGTCTTCCCAAACATTAATACGACGTATCTGCTCCATACCATATGGCGTATTGAATGTCGGGACGTTATCATTCCTTTATTTTTATGCATTTAAAACATTATTGTCAGTTATGTCTATACGACATATTCATTATATGATACGACGTATTTGGCATAACTGACCCGTATTCAGATACTTTTTACAGGTCTCAATACGGCGTATCCTGGTTTTGGGATACGGCGTATTGAATTCCTGTACAGTCTTTGTTTTTATTTTTTTATTAATCGTAGGATACCCGAGATATGATTGCATGGTTTTCTTATATTTTGCATAGGACCTCGCTGAAAAGAAATCGACAACGTAGTTGGAGTATCTCTAGTATGGAATCCAATATGTGTTGTAGTCATGCTGGTATCCAGATGCATTTACAACACACATTCTTGCTCATATACTCAACATGGAGAATCATACCGAGCAAATATCAGGAGAGTTTCTCGTTCTAATTCTTTTATTTCCTGTTTTTAATGTTATTTTTATACAACGAGGGCGTTGTATAGTTTAAATGAAGGGATGAGAATTAGAACACCACTTGTCCTATTTTTCACATTAAAATGCTTAAATTAAAAAAAAATCAAGCATACTTTTGTGAAATTATTAGTTACATAACCTGCACACATAACTCTTATTAGATATTATGAGGGTTCAGCTTTATCCGTTTTTAAATGTTTACCTAAAATCCCACAAAAATATGAGTGTGCCGGTGATGTTGTAGACTTTAGAACTTGGCCAGTATATCTATTCGAGACCACAATAATGGGTACTATGGATTTAGATGGAGTAACTTGTTTAAATTGGTAAATTTCTAGGATTACACCCAAAAAGCCTATATATGTTGTGATATTAACTAACCACGTCGGTTAGTTAACCCCCGTATAAACCCTTTGTTTACTCTTACTTTTAGAGTAAGATACCCCTAGAAAAACCAGTAGAGCCAATCCTTTAGGATAAACACCAACTATTTGTTTTGTTACACCTTTACACATTAGCCTACCCTGTTAGATTAAGTCCATTTATCAGTTGCTAGATGCTTTAAGTGTAAAGTACGTATTTCTTATGTCCTGTGTCATTTTCTATCCCTGGTATGGTTAGGAAAATTGCACATCGCAATTGGGAATGTAAAGTAGTTTAAACTGATGTATTTTTACTACCATCACAATTATTGGTATGTCCGAAGAATGAAGAATTATGAAAAAAAATATCTGAAGCTATTATGATCGTGAAGATGGTGAAATTACACTGAGATTCGTAGTGAATTGTAAAAAAATAAAAAAAATTAGAAAATCGCTGCAAAAAAAGAGGAGGAAAATTTAAGAGATAATCGGTTCGTTAAAGCTTAAACCGATGGTGTAGTGCGCCAATATTATCACTACCCGAAAGAAGTGAAGACTTTGTTGTGTATTGTGATGCATCCCTTAAAGGATTTGGAGCTGTTTTGATGCAACGAGAAAAGGTGATTGCGTACGCCTCTAGGCAACTTAGAAAGAATGAAGAAAACTATACGACCCATGACTTGGAATTGGGAGCGGTGGTTTTGCTCTTCGACTATGGAGACATTATTTATACGGCACTAAGTGTACGGTATACACCGATCATAAAAGCCTACAATATATTTTGGATCAGAAAGAGCTAAATATGAGGCAGCGTAGATGGATTGAACTTCTGAGTGATTACGATTGTGTTATTCGTTATCACCCGGGAAAGGCGAATGTTGTCGCTGATGCGTTGAGCAGGAAGGATAAGGAACCGATTCGAGTGCGTGCTTTAGTGGTGACGGTACATAACAATTTACCCGAACAAATTCGAAATGCACAAGTTGAAGCGTGCAAGGAGGAAAATATTGGTGCCGAAGGATTTCGTGGCGAAGGGGAGCCATTTGAAGTTAGATCCGATGGTACGAAATGTCTGAAAGGACGAGTATGGTTACCATTATTTGGAGGATTGAGAGGTCTAATCATGTTGGAATCTCATAAATCAAAATATTCCATTCATCCTGGATCGGATAAAATGTACCATGATTTGAGGAAGTTATACTGGTGGCCGAATATGAAAGCTGACATTGCGACATATGTCAGTAAGTGCTTGACATGTGCTAAAGTCAAGGCTGAACACCAAAAGCCGTCAGGATTACTTCAGCAGCCGGAAATTCCTGTTTGGAAATGGGAGAGAATTACAATGGATTTCATTACAAAGCTTCCAAGAACACCATCTGGATATGATTCAATTTGGGTCATTGTTGACCGATTGACTAAATCTGCTCACTTTATTCCGATGAATGAGAAGTATAAAATGGAGAAGCTTACTCGATTGTATTTGAAGGAGATTGTTTGTAGGCACGGGGTGCCCGTGTCGATTATTTCGGACCGAGACCCTCGTTTCGCATCAAGGTTTTGGAGATCTCTTCAAAAGTCATTGGGGACGAATTTAGATATGAGCACTGCTTACCATCCTGAAACTGATGGTCAGAGTGAAAGAACGATACAAACATTGGAAGACATGTTGCGTGCTTGCGTGATTGACTTTGGTAGTGGCTGGGATAAGCACTTACCTTTGGCTGAATTCTCATACAATAATAGTTATCACGCTAGTATTAAAGCCGCACCTTTCGAAGCTCTATACGGAAGGAAATGTAGATCGCCTGTATGTTGGAGTGAGGTTGGAGATGCCCAACTCACGGGACCAGAAATGATTCGCGAAACGACAGAGATGATTGTGCAAATCAAGAACCGATTATTGGCTGCTCGTAGTAGACAGAAAAGTTATGCGGATGTGAGACGTAAACCTTTGGAGTTCGAAGTGGGTGACAAAGTTATGCTGAAAGTATCACCGTGGAAAGGTGTTGTTCGATTTGGAAAACGTGGGAAATTAAGTCCCCGTTATATTGGACCATTCAAGATTTTATCAAGAGTGGGTCCGGTGGCATATAAACTGGAATTACCCCGAGAGCTTCAAGGAATACACAATACATTCCATGTTTCAAACTTGAAGAAATGTTTATCGGATGAAGATCTTATTATTCCTCTTGACGAAGTAAGGATCGACGAGAAGTTGCATTTCATCGAAGAGCCTATCGAAATCATGGATAGGGAAGTAAAGCAACTTAAGCAAAGTCGGATCCCTATAGTCAAAGTTCGATGGAATTCGAGTCGTAGACCGGAATATACTTGGGAAAGGGAGGATCAAATGTGGAAGAAATACCCTCATCTCTTTGATTTTAATAAAAAGCGGGCGACAAGATGAATTGATCTTCAGGGACGAAGATCCCTTTTTAGCAGAAAATGCTATGGCAAACCGTCAATTTCAGGTCATTATTTTATTCTCGAGTATTAATTATATTTTTCATTTTTTGTATTTTACGTATTTTACGTAAAATCTTTATGAGCAATGTTTATAATTATTATTCGTCTTGTACTCTACATAAATTAAATTTCCATAAAAGTATCCTAATTTATGTAGAACTATTTTAACTTTGTTCGTTTTTACTTCGTGGTTCCGTCTTAACTCTCGGAATATTTATCGTTGATACCCGTTACCTCAAAACTTCCTACCTATCTTAAAATTTATACCCTAAACACTAAAATTATTATTAATAAAACTCAAATGTGGTAAGAACACCACTCCTTAGGGGAGTAAATATGCACTCATATCTGAGGGTTGTAATTAGTGGCATTTTATTATATGAGTAACGTTTTTTTTCTTCTTTTTCAAAAAAAAAAAAAAAACAATTTTTTTTTTTTTTTTTTTCATTTTTCCTTTTTTTTTCTCTTTTTTTCTTCTTTTTTATTCTTTTTTTTTTTTTTTTTCTTATTTTGTTCTCAATGTCACTTTCATGTTTTTCTTTATATTATATCATGAAGATTATAATAATCCCCCTAATTAAAATGTTGTATGATCCACATCGTTATTATCCTGATTGAATTTTTGAGAAATGATACTTGTGTTCGGAAAATTTTATTGTTTATATATATATAAACTCTATGGATTCACTCAACATTATTGTTGACTTTTAGCATGTTTTTTCTCAAGTCCTTGAAGGTAATTCGACGATGGAGATTTTGGTTGTCGCTTATGGAAACCTAAACATTTTGAAGGCCCATTAAATAAAAGTCATTCGAAGATGATTTGCAAAAATGTAGTATGAATTATGAAACAATTTGGGACCTATGATGTAAACTTTTATTTTGAATGAATGTATTTAAAAACGTCTCTTTTCGAGTCGTTTTCTATGCTTGAGTTGTTATATTATGACGTAGCACCCCAAATGACCCTTCCGCTGATATCGATTAAAATGGGGGTGTTACAAATAAGTGTTTGGTATGATCGTGATCTCTTTAATCTCAAGCTTATGTTGCGCCCCTATTATATCTTATCTTGTCGATTTTGCTTATCAACTTAGATTATATAATCATATCGGTATATGTCGAAAGACCCGTTATGATCTATGTGGTTTTAAAGATTTGTCTATGGTTTTTATCGTCTGTGTCAAGAAATTTACTTTCGTAAATCGATAAACAAAATAAGCTTTGATATAATAAGTTACTGGATCATTTGAGTGACACATCTGGTCTAGTCAACTAAATATAAGTCTTAAGTTAATTTTTGAAAACTTTTTCTGACGAGAAATCCTTTTTATAAGTTAAGGTTCATCTTGAAGGTCTTAATCATCACCATTACTTATAAATTATCTTTAACTATCCGAGTAGTCATCTTTATTATCACTGGTAAAACAAAAGTTATTTCCAAAATTGTTAAAGTCTATTTTCTTTCTGATTATTCGAATACTACTAAAATCCCCGTGGACGACATGGTCTTACCTAAAAAAGATTATACTATATACGTGGGTTATACTTTTACACGTGTGTTTCCGTATAATAAAATTGGTATTTTCAGTCATTATAAATTTAAAGCTTTTGAAACACATCAAAGTTTTTGGCGTCGCTGCCGGGGATTTTTTAAGTTGTTCTGTAGTCAACTCTGGAAAATTACTTTAACTCCCACTCTTTTTCAAAAATCGCCGTACAGTTTTCAGGAAAACTGACCCAAATAATTTCTCCTTTGGATGCATACACATGCTTCCAATTATGAACTTGTTGAACCGTTACCTGAACCTGAACGTACTCTGAATCGAAGACTTCGTCGACAAAACAGAAGAGTTCCATACGATCAAAGAAACAACCCACCTAAACACCCGAGAATTGTCTACCCGCCAATTCTCAACATCAATTACTTCTGTCACTTTCTTGATATTCTTTGAAATTACGATCCAATGGATGATGAACGCATGTGGGCTGCCGACCGTGTTGTCGCTCCGACTCCCGGTTCTGTAATCACTATTCCTGAAACCACAAATGAATTTGCTATTAAAGGTAACCACTTGACTCTTGTCAAAGGAAACCAATTTGATGGTTGAACCAAAACCGATCCTCATAAACACATTCATGAATTCTTCGGAATCTGCGATATGTTTAAATACAGAGACACCGAGAATAAAGTTGTCCGCCTAATGATACTTTCCTTATCACTCACTAGAGAACAAAAACATGGCTGGACGAACTCAATGAAGGAACTATCGAAACATGGGATGAACTTCGAACCACTTTCATTACCCGATTCTTTCCCCCAGCTCTTTTTGACCGACTCCTCGAGAAATTCGTGCTTTTTCTCAACATGAAAATGAATCTCTAACCGATGCTTGGCTTCGTATGAAGGAAATGCTCAGAAATTGCCATGGTCACAATATGTCCAAAGGCAATATTGTCAAAATCTTTTATCATGGTCTCAACGAAATAACCCAAGAAGTTCTAAATGCCGCAGCCGGTGGTATTTTCCTCTATAAAACACCAAATCAAGCTTATTAGCTTCTCAAAGATAAAGTCCTACTCAAGCTCGACTGGGCTAAAAATCAAAAAACCAAATCATCTCTTAAGAAAACCATTGCTTTCGCCGATGAAGGTAACAGTAATTCCGATACTGACAAAATTATGGCCCGAATGGATGCCTTGACCATAAAATTAGATGCTCAGTACAAAGAACTCCAATCTCGTGCAAAACAACCAACGCCCGATCTTGACGATGATGACATACCTATGTCCCGTGAAGAAGAGGCTAAATTTATGCAAGCTTTTCGTAAGACTCGTTTTTACAATGATTACCACGACCGAGACTCAAACCGCGATGATTGGCGTTCAAGCGGACGGAATGATTACAACCGAGATAACTACCGATCCAACACCGATGATAAATCCTATGATCTTCAAAGACAATTCAACGATTTTATGAAATCTCAGCGATCAACCAACGCTTTTGTCAAAGAGACATTCATGGACCTAAGAACTCAACTCGAAACAGTAACCAAAAATCATCAAGCTTCAATTCAAAATCTTAAAACTAAGTTCGACAGACTCGCTAACAAGCATTCTGGTCGACCTTTTGGATCTCTTCCAAGCAACACTCACCAACCCTCCGAGTAAAACTCTAAAGCCAACCTACCACCTTCAATCTCGCAATGAGCAATAGTAAAATCGTAATCACAAGAAGTGGTAAATCCTATGATCCACCAGATAACCCGAATGATCAACAAAACAATTCTGAAACCCCTATTAACTTCGATAGCGATGATGAAGACGATCAACCAACACCACAACCAAAAACTAAACCTCCAAAACCAGTCAACACCGTTATTCAAACCATACAAACCAAAGATCCCATATCCTCAACGCCTTAGGAAAGAAAAAATAGAGGCCCAATATGGAAAATTCCTCGACATGATTCGAGCCGTCCGAATCAACGTACCTATTGTCGACGTCTTAGCCAGAATGCCTAACTATGACAAATTTCTCAAAGAACTAATAAGCAACAAACACAAAATCAAACAAATTTCTGCCGCTTTTCTAAGCGATGAAAGTTTTTCCATTCTTCAAAACAAAGTTCCACCTAAACTTGGAGATCCCAGAAGTTTCCTTATTCCGTGCAAATTTAATAAAACTTTCTCATGTAATGCTTTAGCCGACCTTGGTGCTAGCATTAACCTTATGTCATATTCCTTATATGCGAAACTATCTCTCGAAACTCTTAAACCTACCAAAATTAGCGTAAGATTAGCCGACCGATCATTCCAATACCCTGTTGGGATAGCTGAAAATATGCTCGTTAAAGTTGGTAAATTCACCTTTCCTGCCGATTTCGTTATTCTCGAAATGAAGGAAGATAGCAAATTTCCTCTCATTTTGGAACGACCCTTTCTTTACACTGCTGATGTAGTAATTTGAGTTAAACAGAAACAACTCAATCTTGGAGTTGGGACTAAACGAATGATCTTTAATATCGACTCTGCTATTAAACACTCTTATTCAAATGATGATACCTGTTTCAGTATCGATGTTATCGATGAAATCTTAGAAGAAGATTTTGATGCTCTTCTAGACGAAGGAAGTAGAATCCTCCATTCCATCGAAGGAACCCTTCTCGAAGAAGAAATCTTTTCTGAATTTGATAAATTCATAGCAATGATTGCCGATGAAAATTATGACTCTGAATCCGACACAGAAAAACCACCATTTGAGAAAATCACCATCAACACAGATTATAAAATCAAAACATCTCTCGAAGAACCTCCTATGGATCTCGAACTCAAACCTCTTCCTGATAACTTGGAATATGTATTTTTAGAAGAACCCTATTTTCTTTCTGTAATCATATCATCTCAACTTTCTGCTCAAAACAAAAGCAAACTTATATATGTCCTTAAAAAACATAAAGAAGCATTTGCATGGAAAACAACAGATATCCCTGGTATCTGCCCATCATTCTGCAAACATAAGATACAACTGCTGGATGATAAGAAACCTGTTGTCCAAAAACAAAGAAGGTTAAATCCAAATATGCAAGAAGTTGTTAAGAAAGAAATTGTGAAACTCTTAGATACCGGTATTATTTATCCAATTGCCGATAGTCCTTGGGTTAGTCCTATTCATTGTGTACCAAAGAAAGGCGGTATTACAGTAGTCATAAACGAAAATGATGAACTTGTCCTAACAAGAACCGTTACGGGTTGGCGAGTATGCATCGATTATCATAAACTCAATGAAGCAACCGCAAAAGATCATTATCCTTTTCCATTTATGGATCAAATGTTGGAAAGACTCGCAAGAAATAAATATTTCTGTTTCCTCGATGTTTTTTCGGATATTTCCAAATTTCTATCGATCCTAATGATCAAGAAAAAACAACATTTACATGTCCCTTTGGTACATACGCTTATAGGCGAATGCCTTTCGGATTATGTAATGCTCTATCTACCTTCCAAAGGTGCATGTTAGCAATATTTCACGACATGATTGAAGAATCAGTCGAAGTATTCATGGACGATTTCTCTGTCTTTGAAAACTCTTTCGACAAATGCTTAAACAACCTCGATAAAATGCTCCAGTGTTGTAAAGATGCTCATCTTGTCCTTAATTGGGAAAAATGTCACTTCATGGTCAAAGAAGGAATTTTGCTTGGACACAAGGTGTCTAGCGCAGGACTTGAAGTCGATAAAGCAAAAATCGCTTAATCTCAAAACTTCCACCCCCTACTAACATCAAAGGTGTTAGAAGCTTTCTAGGACATGCTGGTTTTTAACGAAGATTTATAAAATATTTCCCAAAAATTGCCCGACCTATAACTAAGCTGCTTGAGAAAGATACTCCGTTCGAATTCAATGATGAATGTCAAAAAGCATTCGAATTATTAAAAGAGAAACTCAAATGTGCTCCTGTGATCGTAAGCCCAAACTGGAATCTTCTGTTTGAACTTATGTATGATGCAAGTGAT
Organism: Tanacetum coccineum; assembly: GCA_026074375.1. NCBI lineage: Eukaryota > Viridiplantae > Streptophyta > Magnoliopsida > Asterales > Asteraceae > Tanacetum > Tanacetum coccineum. The sequence continues at coordinate 36,817 of BQNB010022354.1, read as the reverse complement.
TTCGCAGTCGGAGCTGTCTTAGGTCAAAAAGATGGTAAAAACTTTCACCCAATCTACTTCGCAAGCAAAACACTCAACCCAGCTCAACAAAAATACACCATAACCGAGAAAGAACTTATGGCTGTAGTTTTTGCATTCGATAAATTCAGATCCTATCTTATACTATCAAAAACTATTGTTCACACTGATCACTTATCTCTAAAACATTTGTTTAAGAAACAAGACGTAAAACCCCGTCTTATTCGATGGATTCTACTTCTACAAGAATTCGATATAGAAATCAAAGATAAAAAAGGTACATAAAATGTTGCTGCCGATCACTTATCTAGGATTGAAAATAACGAGTCAAGTGATGATAGTGAGGTTGACGACAACTTTCCTGGAGAAACCCTTATGAAAGTTAACACCAGAGATGAAGGGGGGGGGGGGGGGGGGGGGGGGGCGGGGGGCGGGGGGGGGGGGGGGGGGGGGGCGGGGGGGGGGCGGGGGGGTTTGGGGGGGGGGGGCCGGTGGGGCGAGGGTGGGGGGGGGGGGGGGGAGGGGGGGTGGGGGGTGGGGGGGAGGGGGAGGGGGGGGCGGGGGGGGGGGGGGGGGGGGGGAGGTGGGGGGGGGGGGGGGGGGGGGGTGGTGGGGGGCGGGGGGGGGGGAGGGGGGGGGGGCTGGGGGTAGGGCGCAGGGGGGGGGCGGGGGGGGGGGGGGGGGGGGGGGGGGGGGGGGGGGGGGGCCAGGGGGGGGGGGGGGGGGGGGGGCGGGGGGGGTTATGGGGGGTGGGGCGGGGGCGTGGGGGGGGGGGGGGGTGGGGCTTGGGGGGGAGGGGGGGCGCGGGGAGGGGTGGGGGGCGGGGGGGGGGGGGGGGGGGGGGGGGGGGGGGGGCGGGGGTGGGGGTGGGTTTGGGGGGGGGGGTGGGGGGGGCGGGGGTGTGTGGTTGGTGGTTGTGGTGTGTGTTGGTTGTTTTTTGTTTGTGGGGGGGGTGGTGTTTTTTTTGTTTGTGTTATTTCTTTTTTGTTGTTGGTTTTTTTGTGTTGTGTTTTGTGATGGGTTTGGGTTGGGGTTTGTGTTTTGTGTGGTTTGGGTTTAGTGTGTTGTTGTGATGTGTATTGGGTGGTGTGGTGGGTTTGTGTGTGGGGTTGGTGGTTTTTTTTTTTGTTGTGCTTGTTTGGTTTTTGTGTGGGTTGTTGGTCGTTTTGTTTTTTTTGGGGCGGGGGTGGGGTGTGGGGGTCTTGTTTTTGTGTTGTCTTGTGGTGGGTTGTGGGGGGTGGGGTGTCTGGGGGGGGGGTGGGGCGTGGGGGAGGGGTGGGTTTGTGTTTTTGGGGGTGTTGGGGGGGGGGGGGGGTGGCTGGGTTGTTTGTTTGTTTTATGTAGTTTTGGGGGTTGGGGGGTGTTTTGGTTGTGGTGGGGTTGTTGTTTTTTGTTTGTGTGTGGTGTGTGTTTGGTGTGGGGCGGGGGTTTGGTGTGGTGGTGGGGGTGTGGATGGGGTTTTGTTGTTTGGGGTTTGTGTTTGTGGCTTGGTGTGTTGGGTTTTGGTTGTGGTTCGTATGTGTTGCGGGTGGAGTTTGGGGGGGTGGGTGGGTGGTGGTTGGGTGGTGGTGGTGTGGGGGTGTTGGGGTGGCGGGTGTTGGTGGGGGCGTGTTGGGGTGCTGGGGGGTGGGGGAGTGGGGTGGGTGTGTTGGTGTTGGGCTGGGGGGTGGGTTGGTGGGGGGGGGGGGGGTGGGGGGGGGGGCACGGGTGGGGGGGGGTGGGGGGGGCGGGGTGGGGGTGGTGTGGGGGTGGGGGGGGGGGGGGGGGGGGGGGTGGGGGGGGGGGGGGTGGGGGGGGGG
>BQNB010022354.1:0-25000 GCA_026074375.1 Tanacetum coccineum | reverse complement strand
GTTTTTCAACGAAATATCTATATAATATAATTTGTTTAGTGTTGTTCTGGTGGTTTGCTGCAAGTGTATATTTGTTTTTTTGTTTTATTGTAGTTTTTTATGTGTTATATTGTTTTCTTGCCAGTATGCAAATTTTTATATTACTTTGTATAGATATATAAGAAAAATATCATAAAATAATTTTTATAGTGAAAATAATTTTGTTTTTATCATTTGATGTAGTTATTTCCTATTAGTCTTATATTAATATATATTAAATAATATTCTTTGTGCCGAAAATGTTTCTTTAATACGTATGTATAAATCTCTTTGCCTGTTCTTTCAGAAAAAATGAATAGTACAGTCTGTGTATATAATTAAATTACAGAAAAATTAATAAAAGGTCTGTGTAAATCTTGTAAATTGATCAAAAAGTATTCCTTTATTCACATGATCTGAAATCACATCAAATCCTTCCAGTACCGAACATCCCTATTGTTTATTTGTGTTGAGTTTGTTCATCATAATATGTCCTGTGTCTTGAGGTATGTTGCAAACCTCTAACCTGAAATTTGTACCCTCGCTGAAGGAATATAATAATCTCTCAGAAATCTCGTTATGATCAATGTCTTATGTTGGAAAATACTAACATGTAGACTGTAATACTGATGTTCCTATGTTCTGCCATTGTGTCAATTCATTGTTTAATGACCTATAACTTTTTATTCTATTTATGAGTTATCCCACTTTTGAAACTGATTTTCTGTGTGTGAGATTAGTTATAATTCGTATTTGTGGTCTTCAGTTAGTGTGTCCGTGTCCTTCATATTTCACATCTCATTTGTTTCCTCGTTTCTATATTCTACGTATCATGTATTTCGCATTAATTTTGTGTGTAGATTGTTGTGTTTAATGTTTTTTGTGTGATATTTTTTTGTGAAAATCAATTAGTTCTTTTTGAATTTTTGTCTGTTAGTCTTTTTGTTTTTTTATCACTAATGCTTTTACCTTTGTGCTTGATATGTAATAGTCTACTAAACCTGGTTATTCAAATTGTATTATTTATATATGGAAGATGTCTGTTCTTATAAGCTATCTTGCTTGGGTTGTACAAATTGAGATAGAAAATTCTCTTTTAATTATATTTATATGATCTATATCTCACCTTCGTTTGTTCAATCGTCTTTTACTTGCTTGATTATCAGAAATTTTTTTCTCTATAACTATTATGTGAATAGAGTTTCTTAACCGAATCTCTGTCTCTTTTCCGTTCCTCGCTCCTTGTTTGTGGTTGTTTATTATTTGTGAGAGCGATTTCTGGTGTGTGGTCTTTTTTTTTATTTTCTTTTTTTTTTACTTTTCTTTTTTTTTTTATTTTTTTTTTTTTTTTTTTTTTTTTTTTCTTTTTTTTTTTCACAGTTTGTTGTTTGGTTCGAGAAATGTTTGTGTTATCAAGTTCATTAATCGTCGATTGAATAACGTGATAGGTGGTGTGTGTGATCTGTTTTGTTAAGAATTATGATTTTTTCTCATTTGTTCCACGGTATTTATAGACTCTTGTTTATAATCATATATATACCAGGTTTTTCGCTGTATCGCACAAGGATATTATTATGGGGAAAAATCAAAAGTTAAACAGCTCTCGCTTTGATTTTCACTTTCTAAATATTGAATCTGTGTCGTAGATTGCGTATGGTTACTAATTTGGATTTGTTGTCTTGTGGTGTTTCGGTGCCTACTGAATACTTCATCGAATTTTTGTTTCCGAAATCATTTTGTAGTTTGTCGGGGTTACTATTGATATAAAGCTTGTTTATATTTGATACGCGGTGTGCTTTGATGATCTATTATGGCGTTATTGAGGAGTGCAGTATTACAGTCTTAGTTATTTTTCCATCATAGGTTGATCAAATTATTTTGTAGATTGAAGGATTATTATTGTTCTTTGGTTAGTGGTAAATTTGTGTTAGGTTTTTGACATCCTGTCATGTAATATATTATGATGACTAAAGTATATTAACGATAGGGAGTTCTGGTTGTGAATGTGTTTTGTGTGATTCGATGCTGAATGTTTGTTATCTTTTTGTGATAATTTTTATATTATTTGTCATGTGTGCCTTTTTATGTAATTTTTTATTTTTAATTTATATATAGTGCCTTACTAGTTTGTTTATTTTGTTTGTAAGTCAGTTGGGATTTTTACAAGTTATCGTTAAGGCCTATTTTGTCCCAAAAAAGTGATCTTTGTTATTATATGATAATTAAGACGTTAATTAGGTATATTATTCTATGGTATATAATATATGAATTTATTTTCAGTATATATTTTTTATGTATAGTTTTATTATAGTTTTACTAGAAGTAATTATAAATTTGTTGGTAGAATGTAAAGTATAGTAAAAAATAGTTTTACATGAATAAAAATATAATTATTTGTTTTTCCCAACGATCTAACTTATATTATTTATTTATATAAGGTTATTTCTTTGTTATTTTGTTGGATTGTGAAAAAAATTATATCAAAAATAATATTATTATGTTAATGAATTATTTAATTAAATATATAAATAATATACTCCTTGTCTAATTAATTTAGAGATTTTATATAATGAATAGAATTGAGTCATATTATGAAATTATATTATGTTGAATAAGATATCAAAAAAAAGCCAAAATATGTATGTTTGTTTAGCGTTCATTACGCAATTGTTTTACTTGTATATTTGTGTATTCAGTTGTGAGTGTGAATAACCGCTGAACGTATTGATTATCTGTTTGATTCTTGTCATTATATCGCTTAATTAGATTCGGATTATATACAATTCCTTTATTGTTTGTTTTCCTTGGTTATTGATTATAAATATCGGCGGAATATTCATGGTGGAGTAGTGTCGTTCCGGTTTGTTGCGTTATTGTTGTTTGTATTGTGTTTTGTGTTGTTGTGGATCTTGGTGTTGATCATGTGCTCCGATAGATCTCATCTAAAATTTCTTCTTTATATTAAGTTATGTTTCTAATTATGAGAATATTTAATGTCTTGATATGTGTATGATTTGTTTTGTATTGAATAGTGATCTTTTTATGAGTTAGTCCTAATGGTGTTTTTGGTATTTTTTATAGTGCTGTTTCAGGCTGCCTGCAAGTAACGTTATAAATAAGCACTATTTTTAAATATGTGTGCTATATGCCGCTACTTCGTTTGTTTTTTTTTTTTTTTTTTTTTTTTTTTTTTTTTTTTTTTTTTTTTTTTATTTATTTCTTGTTTGTTTATTTTTAGTGTATTGTTGTTCATTTAGTGATTGTGCTTCATATTCTTTCACTCGCGTATAAAAGTGCTTTTTTTACTAAGCTAATTTGGTGTTGTTTGTCGCAAGCCTTTTGGATTTTTTTCATAGTTGTTAGATTAATTTGATATTTTCTTCTTTTTTATTTTTTTGTAATGCTTATTTATAAAAGATTTTTTTTTTTTTTATTTTATTTTTTTTTTTTATTTATTTTTTTCATTGTAAGTTATAACCTTTTTCTCTGTTAATCATATGTACACACATTATATCTGTGATCGTCAAGAAAAATTAAAGACGTGTATTTTCTTTTTTATTATTAATTTTACATTTTTTATTGTTTTTTTATGTTTAGTTATGTATTTATATACATTTTTTTTGTATAGTGTATGTGTTTGCATGTATAGTTTGTGTGTCCTTAATAACTAAAAATAAATATATACCATTTTTTTATGTGTGTATGTGGCGTGGTGGACGTCATTCAACTTGTATGTGTTATCTTGTTCTCGTTTCGCATCACAAATGTCTTTTCGTTATGTATAGATGTCTTTCTTTGTTGTTCTCTCTAAGGACTCGTACACCCTTAGTGAACTATATTAATGTGCAAAAATAAGATGTGATTAAGTACCGTAAAGTATATTAATATTTATGATAGATAATCATTTTTTAAATTTATATTATTTTCTATTATCTATTTTTTTTATCCCCCCCCCCCCTCCCCCACCCCCCCACTACCCCCCACCCTCATCCTTTTTTAATTGTTTTATATACCCCAAACCCCCCCCCCCCCCCCCCCATTTTTCCCCCCCCTGCCCCCCCCCCCATTTTTTTGTGTTTTTTATTTTTTTTTTTACGCTTTTCTGTGTTGTTTTGTGATTTATGTGTCAAATATAATAATAATTAACGCTGCCGTAAATTTGTATGTATATATTTCTGGTCGTTTCTTGTCTAAAAAGGAAAATTATTAACGGTTTTGCATGCCATGTTTATTAGTGAGCTTTTAGAGGGTGTAGATGATATCGAATTCTTCGGTGTGTAGGAAGAAGGAGCAGTGTTGAAGGTAGCGAACGCAGGAGCCAAATCGCGTGTCAGTCTCGTTTATAGATAACTCAGTGCATTTCTTATGTGTTTTATTGTTTGTCTGTTTGGGTTTGTCAAGCCTCTGTGCTGATCGTTCGGTGATTCTTGTTGTGTTTTGGTGTTGTATTGTCTTTTTTTGTATAGTTTTTGTTTTGTGTTCTACATTCTCCATTTTGTTTCGGTGTTGTGTCTTGTTGGGGGAGACGGTGTGGGGTAGATGTGTAGTGTTGGGTCTTATGAGGATTGTTGTTGGATGTGTTGTATAGGGGTGGCAGTGGGGTTGTGGGTGGGTTGCGGTGGGGGGTGTGGCCGGGGGGGGGCGGGGGGTAGTGTGCGTGGGGGGGGGAGGGGGGGGGGGGAGGGGGTATGGCTGATAGGGTGTGGTGGGTGGTGTGAGGTGGGGGGGAAGGGGTGGGTTGCCGTAGTTTGTTTTGTGTAAGAAGGGTATGTGTTAGTTTTTTATTTTTAATTTATTTTTTTTTTTTTCTTACCATTATAGTATTTTTATTTTTTTCTTTTTTTTTCTACAAATATTTTTACCAATTCAAATAGCAAGTTGTTTAAATTTTTGTTTACTTTAATTTCTATTTCTTATTACTATTTTTCTTTTTTTTTCTAAATGCATTTTTATGGTTTTTTAACGAGTCTTTTTTTTTTTCTAATTCTATTTTTCGCTTAGTGCTTGATCTACATACATCATATAATTCATATATATATATATCACAAAATAACCATCGTCAAATGCAGCAAAAGCAAAATAGGAATAGAAGAACAGGATCTATATAAGAAGGGAGAGGAATAGAAAAAAAAGGACATCCTTGAAAAATCTTTAATCTCCTTCAAAGGGAAGAGATTAGTGTAATTAAAAAATGCCATCCTCATCACTTATGGTGCATCTTTCTCATTTTGATCCTCTCCCCTCAAGAGAAAGTTCCCAAATCCCCCTAAAGTCGCTCCCCAAACCCTGCGCTCAGAGCTAGTCACCGCGCACCCCGCTCACCCCGCCCCACCCCCCTGCCTATGTCTACACCCCCATCTCCATCCACTAAGCGTCCTAACGCTGCTATCCGCTATCCTCATGCCCCTTTCGACTTCATTGCCGCCACTGACTACTACACCCTAAAATTCCCCCCCCATTTGCAAGGGCCGTCCCCCCCCAGGCTTCTTGTTACGCCCCTCTACTTTGAAATTTGGAACATCGTTTGGGTGGATGAGAGGAAGCGTTTTTTTGATTTTTTCACTTGCGTATACATGATGGACAAAATGTTCTTTTTTGATATTTGAATTTTTGTAAAGACGGTACGAGAGTTTCGTTTTGGCAAGGTCATTTTATGGGGTCAAAATTGATGTGGGATAATGTAATGCCTTTAAATAAGACTGGTTAACATAGCACGAGCCAATAGACAAATAGGAATATATAGAGCTATTTCATGGCGATTGATGTGTTTTAGGGTTTGTTGTTCGATTTCTTTTAACAAGATCAACTCCTTCTTAAATTTCTAACAAAAACATGTTTTCCTTTTGGAATTGAAAGCAACCTCTAGATTGAATCACAAAAAACTGTTCCAACCTGGAAGAGAATAAAGAACAAAATTGGATCCCACCCAAGCCCTTCAACATAGTGTAAAACCCGGTACAATCAAAATATTCCCCCATATTAAAGATCGCCTTAACTGAATTACAACAACATGATCATTTCCAAATTGTGAAAGTTCCTAAGAAATTCCAGTCGACATTATATGAGGAAGCTTTAGATTCACAGTAATATGCTTTGGAGCAACTCGAAGTCGACGCTCACCATTAAAACAATTGGATATCCTTGCCAAGAAAGAAGTAGAATTTGGAAACAGTTTGATTGTTGGTTCCCTGGGGGTGTAGAAGCATTTGCGATCAGCACATGCAGAAGGTATCAAACTTACACTCAGATTCACTGGATGCCTATTATTTTTCCTTTAAGGTCCAAAAATTCTTCTATGTTGGTGACCACCTAAGGCAAAAGTTCTAGGTTTTTTAGGTCTCTTAGGTAAAGCAAAGCCTTTCTTTGATCCTCTAATTCTTAGTTTCTTGACTTTTGGCTTATGATTTTGATTTATAACATTAGAAAGATTAGCCTTCTGTTTATTAGCACGAGGATTAATGTGTCATTCATGTAATTAGCCACACAAACATCCTGAATTAGCAGTATTTAAATATTGCTTACACAGAGCATAAAACAAATTTCGATTTATCATTTAGATTAACAAACTTAATATTATTACATTTAGTGACATATCTTCTGAGTCTTGAAAGTAGTAAATTTCTTTGGTGTTCTGGTCTACTTCAAAAGTATTTATTCTTGATGCAACTACTTTTAAACGCAGAGGGGGCCCTATAATTCTTTATTTTGCTCCTAGGTTGTGGCCTCTTGGTCTTAGCAGTAGTGTCTACTCATGTAGAAGATAAACCATTTGAGTAAGAATTAACATCTTTCTTAGTGATGACATAAATGGTTTGATTACAAGTGATCGAAATTTGTCACTAACTCTGTCTCGCTTTGTTGATAGGCACATAATTAGTCTTCCTAGAAGTATAGAAGGGATTTAATCTAAACATTCTTGGGCAAAAACTTTACATTTTTCAAACTTTTGAATTCTTTGGTAGGAATGCCGTCAATTTTTGAAGTGACTGGTTTTGATAAAGCAATCATCTCAACAACCTTAGGATTAACCTTAGATTTTAGAAAAGGAGTTACATAATAAAGGTTTGTTTTGGAGGATGAAGGTGGTTTTCCTAAGATTGATTGCTTTGCAACTTCGTATTGCATCGTAACCTTTGGAGATGTCCTTGTTGTTTTTAGGAAACCATATCAAAAGTACTAGGTTTTAATCTTAGACATTTTCTACATCGTATCATTTAATTTGTGATGTGTCGTTGTCATTTATGTATTATTTATTATCAAGTTTTACATGTATATTTTTCCGACTATACCTAAAACAACACTAACGAGCAGTATACCTGATCAGATATAGCTTCGTTGGTAAGTTGGGTGTCGATCACTAAGAGCAAGAGCATTAATCTTTTAGTTCAATCAATATTTTGGTTAACTAAATTAAGTTAATTTAAACTATGTAAATTTCTAATTTTGTTAAACTATGCAAAGCTAGTTCTAACAGATAAAGGAGGTTTTGTCTGAGAGACTGGGACACATTAGTTTGTGGGTGACTTAAAATCAATTTAAAAACACAAGAACACACGCAAGCGATAATCAAAAGATTAAAGCTGTTCTAGAATTATAAGAAAATTGTATTAACCATGACTAATCCAATTAAAATGCACGTTTGTTTATTTTAGTGCAATGAGTGCTTATTTCAAGGCAGCATATCATTCTAATATTTAGGCGGTACTTCTTCCTAAAACCTAGACACGTAGAATTCTGTCACAATTAAATGCATACGCAAAAAGCATCCTATTTGCTGATTCTAATCTATCTTAGGAGATTAATAATGGTGATCTTATTAAACCCTAGCTCATGGAGACTTTACCCACTTACTGCTTAACAACTCTTTATGTACTAGTATTCCACTGTTTGAGTCTTTACCAAAGGAAGCAGAATGTTATACTAGGTCACCTGCTAGAACAACATATTCCCTTAAGTGATTGGTAAAGATAGGTCAATATTTATGATCCAATTATTCTAAATATATAAATTGTAGATATGGAGAGCCATCTCGGCATCTAGCTAGCTATATATTTTGCATTCCTAAATCTAGTTGAATGAGGGTGCATACTTATGCACATAACAATATGAATGATAACACATAATCATCAACCCATACGATTAATTATAGCAATCGATTATAAAACAACCAAACATTTAAATCTTCATAAACATGGCTAATACCCAAGGGTATTATCCCTTAACCATTGTAATTAATATAAGAATAATAATCAAATCAACCAAGGTAAACTAACCGAGTTAAACGAATGATACCAAAAATTGAATGATTATTAGAGATATAGAGTGATTAAAACAAAAAAGTGTTTCCTATGGAATATAAAGCTTTTGCTTGACTCTTTTGCTCTTTTTGTCTTTTGAAAATTAACTTTTATGGTTAGGGTATCGAAAATATGATTAAGCACACCTAAAATTCGTTTTTAGGTTTTCTATTTATAGTGTCTAGAATAGGGTCAATACGCCGTATTTGTCAAAGTCAATACGGCGTATAGAGAGTTTCTTGGAGTAGGGACCACGTTCAATATCTTCCAGAATCTTCATGTATAATATAAATCGTGGATTACGACTATAGCAGCTCCTGGATACGACGTATAGGTTCTTTGTTTCTTTGTTGGTTCTTAGTGAAGGTACATGGGCACAGATACGCCGTATCTTCCTTGTATGGATACGACGTTTAGATGTAGAGTAGTTTTCTTAGATCTTTGTTTAAGCTCCATAATGCGTGCCTTTTAGCTAATCTTCACAAAGAACTCCATAATATACAAATCTCAAATATAAACGATTAATTACCAATTTATGCAATAGTTTTATAGAATGGGTAAGAAACATGGGGTAAATGATGCTATAAAAGTGATGTTATTTGATGTCATCAAAAATCCCCCCACTTGAATCCTACTTGTTCTCAAGTAGTGTTTAGAAATTTATGAAAATGTATCCCAAATGATTTTTTCGTTAAGCAAAAATTCATTAAATTACCAGTACACAACTAAAAACCTCACGAAATAGGAAGATGAAATCACTCAAATAACTTGACTGATCTATGTGGTAACATGTAACTAATTCGCTCAATTGCTAGGTCATGATGAGTATTCTATCATAAGCTTGGTAAGGATAAACATCTCCACCACTAAATCTGAGGAGTAACAAGTTTATAAAAGTAAATTGGGTTTAAAAGGCTTAAAGGGTTTGATCACTCTTTCCAATCTTTATCGATACCAATATTCCAGTAAAGGTGACAAAATCACACATACACACCCATAACGATGGAATAGACATACATATAATAGTCTTTTTCCAAAGGCTAAACAGCAAGGGCCGACAAACCACTATCCACATCCATAATGATGGAACTAGAACATACAGGTTGCATTCAATTCATCTCACTCGAATAAAACCAAGGGTTAGGACAGTAGAGTGATATAGGGTTTGTCGTGGATATAGAAGGGGGGTGATAGTTTATAGGTGTCGTTTCTGTTTTAAAAGTGAGCTTTCAAAATACTTAGATTCGAGTTGTATGTTCAACCAATCAACAATATGAATCAACAATGTAAATATCTAAACTAATACTAAATAACAATCACAACAAGATAAAGATATGAGAGAAGGAACAATCAAACCCAGACACCAAGATTTATAGTGGTTCGGCTACGAAGCTCTTCTTTGCCCTACTCTACTCCCCGAGTATCCTACTCGAGATTTTACTAGGTCAACAAGCTCCCTTCAGGCAGAGAAAACAATTTACACGTTGTTGGAAACACAAAAAGTGCCGGTCACTTCCAAGTTGTATTAAGTCTTAGCTCGTAGTATGTGTAACATTAGTTTAATAATCTAGTCCGCCCCAAGACCCATGGGAAGCCCATTAGAACCAGGGCCCGGCCCTATAGGAGTTTTATAATCTCTCTTAGGCTAGGAGAGGGGAAAGAGGGTTGGTTGTTACATTTGTACATTTCATCGTATTACACATCATCTATTTTCCATTCCTTCTATCTCTAACATCACAATCCCACAGCTCTTTTCTTGTGCTTGGTTTGATCATATAGATTACTAGAATTCTTCCATTTGGTATCGAAGAGCCATGGAGGGTGTTTAGTTTTTGTGTTTGATTTGTGTTCAAAAAACTTTACAAAGAGCAAAATAGTGATTCAAATTTTTTGGCTTAAAAACCTTAAAGTTTTCATTTTTATTGTTCCTATAGGGTTAGTAACACTAGTTGTACAAGAATTTTTTGCTAAAAACCATTAAAAATCATGTCTTTTGACGTGTTGGAAAATTTGGGTTTCGGAGTTGTTGGAAACCGACGATGTGAAATTGACCGAGACGAGAAGAATAATGAGCTCCGAACGTGTGTACCGAACGAGTGAACCGCCGAGTAAACCAAACGAGTAAATCCGAACAATGTGAAACGAACTAGGGATACCGAACTGTGAACTGAACGATGTTTGTGTAGTTTGGAACAGAAGATGTGCACCGAACGAGTGAACCGAATGAGTGAACCGAACGAGTGACAACCGAACTAGATAAAAATTTTTTTCGTCAAATTTAAACTCATCAAGCAATTATAAATTATACAGTTATTTCTTTGACTTGTAAAATCCTAGTAACAGTTATTATTCTTTCCTCCGTGTTTTTCCCGGTTTTGTCACGAATCGTTAAAATCCGTGTAGCTTTCAATAGATTTATTATCAAGACTCAAACAACCACATAACAAACACAATTTCTTTCTACTCCGATCGATTCAAGTTGTAATCTTTTTGATACCACAATGACGAATCTTGCGATAAGTATTCTTCAGGAGGAGACAACAAACCACAATGCTGAACAAACTTGGTATGATTCTGGGAGGCGCGAAAGGGACACTGTATAGGTTGAATAGACCTCATGACGAATGATCTTGCTCTGTTGAAAAAGACCTACTTGTTGGGCCTTCAATCATGAGGAAGGAGTACAGGCTAAGGGAATTATGTTGAACTGACTCCCGCTGAAGCTTCAAGCTGATTGTGTACATCAAAGTAATAAACATCATTCTCAAGGCCTTCCAACTGAAATCTCATGCTCTTTATGAGTCAATCATCGTGTTGCAAATAGATCTTTGTGAGAAGATTAAACTGCTAATGCAAGGAAAGTCGTTAACGAAACAAAGAACGAGAGTGCATAGTGTATGATGAATTTGCTATGTTCATCTTCCAAGTAAGGAGAAAGCTACATGAGTACTTCTTGAGGTTCACCATGTTATCGATGATATGAACATTCAACGATGCCATTGAAACAGTTTTCAAGTTAACACAAGTTCTTAAACACTCTTCTGATGAATGGAGCAAATTTGTTTACTGAAGTTAAATTGGTCAATGACTTGCACACTACCATTGTTGATCTGCTTCTGGCTTACCTTGCAACAAATGAAGGACATGCAAATGAAGTTTGTTGATGATTTTTTTACTCGTGACGCAACTCCGATCTTCTTGCTTAGTTGCATCTCACCAATTAAACTCAGCAGCTTATCCAATCTATTACACATCACTAAAGTCTCTATCTCAAAACATACATGTTTCACCATATCAGACTTCACAGTTTGTTACACCTTATCAGACTCAAACCAATTCACAACCAATCAATCAAACACTCTTTCAATCTCTTATCCATCAATCTCACAATTGGAACTATGCTCCCACAGCTATTCAACAGCAACAACTGAATTTTCCAACAAACTCCGGTCTAGTTATTCTAGTGTTCAGAAAGGGGATGATTCCAATTGATGTGATTTATCACATGATGTCATTCTTAAAAACAGCTGTTGACAATCCCAGTATCCTACTACCAAAAAATCAGCTAAGTACTTCGTCCAAACCCTCGTCAACAAGCTACATCTATGATGGAAAAGTAACTTTGCACCTGTTAAGGAAGACCAACTACTTATGATGCGTGGAACAACAAGAAAATAACAACCTCACCCTTGGAGCAAGTGGAATCAACACAGGGGGAACAACGGACTGTTTATTTGTTACAATTGCAAGGGGGTGGGTCATATGTCCAGCAGTGTACTAAGCCCCAAGAGGGAAAGGGATGAAACAAGGTTCAATGATAAAGTGTTGTGGTTCAAGCTCAAGCAAGTTGGTCAAGCTTTCAAGAGGAAAGACATAGCATTTTTGGCAGATCAGGACTTCCTAAATTTAAACCTCTTCAGACTGTCATCACCCACAATGCTGTTTATCAAGCCGATGATCTGGATGCCTATGACTCTGATTGTGATGAACTCAACTTAGCCAAGATTGCTCTCATGGCGAATCTCTCCAGGAATGGCTTAGATGCACTCACTGAGGTACACAATCCAGATAATCTAACCTATGATTTATTTAATCAAGGTGAGAAGATAATGATGTCTTCTGAATAGTCTAATATGGTGCGTTAGACAAAAAAACTAAATAACAGTATGATAGCATATCATTCCTTATTCTAGTATCTGAGTGAAAACACAACAGGAAATATTCAGAATTCTAACTCTTCTGCTTCACCAAAGATGTCCTGATGTATCTATGTTTGACAATTCAGTACCCAAGTGATGCATTGCACCAATGTTAATAAAGCTTTGACTACCGAGCTTGACAGATATAAAGAAGAGGTTAAAGATTTGAAAGAAATGCAAAATGTTGAAAATAGTTTTTTCTAGGATCAATGACATTATGCCGAGATTGTACGTCTTAAGGAAACTCTTTTTGAACAAGTGCAAGAAAAGGATTCTTTAATGAAAACAGTTTCTGATCTCAAAAAGGATTTAAAAATGGAAGAAAACAGAAATATTGATAGAGAAATTGCTTTAGAAAAGAAAATTAAGCAACTTGATAATATCATTTTTAAAAGAGGTCAATCTGCGAAAACTGTTCATATGATGACTAAATCAAAATTTGTTATGGATCATTCCCGGAAAACTAGCAATCGGTTTGAAAAACCTTTCTATCTGAGAAGAAAGTTTGGGAGTCAAAGCCAAAACTGTATGACGAGAATGTCATTCTTAAAATGGATACTATTGTGATTCCCGATTCTGATGAAACATTAATGCTTTGTGAAGAGAGTCGTTCAAAAATGCTTTTGAAAGAACAAGATCCATTTGTTGTAAAACATAGAGTGAACATGAAACCCATTAATTATGCTATTCTTAATAACGATTTACAATACAACGATTTGTGCACAATTGATTTTTATAGTGAACATGCTAATTGGAAAGCGACTTCGTCCCAGCTTTAGAACCCAACTCATTCTTCAACAACCAACTAAAGTTTGAAGGTTCCAAAAGGAACTTCAAAGTAAGTATGGTGTATACTAGCTTGAAAGAGCTCAAACGCTATCTTACTGGCTTTGATCTGGTTGTCAAAGAAAGAACTACTGTCATAGCTATCACTGAGGGCATGTGGGGGTTTGAACATACAAAGGCTTGTTTTCAAGATGAAATCATTCCGTTTATAAAAGAATTAAAATATATCTTCAATAACTTCAATCAATACTTGGTTGAAGAACTCACCGATGTCCAAAAATTCTTTTATCAAATGGAACAGGCCGTCGAACATCGCTGGAGTTAAGAACTTCGAAGTTTAAAATAAATCAAAGTTTTGAGTGAAAAATGAAACGACTCTTGCACAAGCATGATAATGATATTGAAAAACTATTGTGAATTTGTCTGAAAATGAAGAGTTGTGAAAACTGTGAATGAAATGTCTAAAAAAAGTGTCTCGATCAAGATGAGCTTTACTCAACAAAAAGGATTTTGTTGATAAAAGAACTTAAGATTAAAACTTTGTAAGAGTTTTTACGACTCTTGAAAAAACATTGATCACTTGGATGTGATTCTCAAACTAAATCAAGAAAATTTTTCAAATAGAAAACAGTGTTTTAAATCAAATATGCTCTATGTTTTACTCCGTTGTTTGAATATTAAGTGAATTGAGAGCCTTCTAGTCTCAAGTAAAAGACACAGTCATTGTCAAGTTGAAGAGCAAATTAAGTCCTTACAAGGTGAAATGGGATGATAGTAAGTCAAAATGGACATGGTATGAAATGAGACTCTTACATTGAATTGAAAACATAGAGTGACAACTTGTTGCTGAGAATGAAGCATTGAAACAGACTTATAAAGCAAATTTTTATGACTCGATTAAACCAAGTTGTTAATCAAAAGAACAATGTGATGCGTTAAATCAAACAAGTCAAAATAATGTCATGGGAACTTTTTGATTTAAATGCAAACTTCAGGAAAACAAGGTTTGTTATAGAGCCTTAAAAATGGGAGTTAAGGAAAACTTAAAGGGAAAAAGCTATAGATAAGGAGGCTTATATTGAGACCCAACTCTGTTGATCCATATGTGTTAAGGATATATGGAACCAATCACGCCCAAAACTGTTGAATAAAAAGGACTGCTCACACCTATATATTAAAACACGCAGGAAGAAGCTTTGGTCCTTAGGGATATAAGTCGAACATGTAACAGCGTATTATCCTCAATATCATGTTAGAGTATGCTTTAGGTATACCAAGTCATTCAGGATTTGCCTTTACACATAAGTAGATCTGTGCCCTAGCCCCAAACAATTTTGGTCCTCAAGTAGTTGAGGTCACACGAGGGAATACAGGACTATGACAAGTTAGGTTGTCCGAATACACACACATCTCTCAGAAAACAAAAAACAGACTCGACTTCAAACAATAGTATTGCACATGAAGCGTGTGTTGCATTTATAGAGTAAGGACTTTCTACTAGTGCTAGCGGATCACAGCCTTCAGGCAATACCAGGAATGATAGGATTCTGCAAACACCAAGTAGTAATTCGAAGAATAAAGTAGAAGCTCACCCTAGGACCGTTAAATCTAGTTTGAATAAAAGAATGGCACTGTTAAAGTTAATGGATCTGCGTCTGTGCAGAATTCCAAGAAACATGATAATTCTGATTATGTCTGTATTAACGGTGATGATTGCATGTCTTCAGATAATTTGTGTGTGTCTAATTCTATGAATGATGTGAAATTTCATGCTAAATCTAAGACGAGAAAATCTAAGAAAGAGATTTGGAAACCAACAGGAAAAGTGTTCAATAAGATGGGATATATTTGGAGACCTACACGGGTCGGACTTCACTATTGTAGGAATTGCGTGCCCTTTAACTGGATTACACTTTCTAATGAAGTGCCTTCTAGGAAAACCATTGTTCTAGACTCTAAATTCACCAAACTGTGGTTATATATTGGTATATCAAGGAAACCTAGGAAGCATAAGATATACTGAGTCAGTTAGGCAAAGCTACGGTTTATAAAACCAATTGTCTGCTAACACTGGAACCTAGTAAAATCCTGGGGATCCAAAAAACCAATATTCCATCTTTTCTTCATGAATGCAGGTTGTCCAAATTATCCTTCTGTATTTGGACTCGGTGCTCGAAGACATGACCGGAAGATCGCTCTTAGCTCACAATTTCATCAGTAAATTCTTGGGTACAGTTAAATTCATGAAATGATCAAGTGCAAAGATAATGGGTTATGGATAGACTATCAGATTGGGAATGTAGACTATTTCAATGGTTTATTATGTATTAAAAGGACTTGGGCAAATCTATTTTCTGTGGACAATTCTGTTATTCAAATCTCGAAGTGGTTTTTCATCAACACCACATGCTTCATTCGCAATCTTGAAGGTGTTTGATTTATTGACGGGCTCTATTTCTCTAAATCTGAGGGATACTCTTTATACAACTCTCACTTGGGGAAATATGATGGCATCTCTCCCATTTGTCTATTGTCAAAGGGTCTAAAACCAAGTCCTGTTATGGCATCTGTCATCTCACTTGACCGTTTGGGGCTATCAATCATTTGCAAGACTATGGAACTTGTCCGAGGAATCCCTAACTCAAGTTGAAAAGGATAACTTATGTTCTGCATGTGCATTAGGAAAAGTTCAAAGAAAACCCACCAAACCAAATCTAAGACATCAATCAAGAAAAACTCTATTTGGTTGATTTGGATCTATGTGGGCCTATGGTGGTCGCGGTGTCAATGGAAAGAAGTACATTCTCGTTATTGTCGAAGACTATCTTGCTTTACATAGGTAATATGTTTGCGATCAAAAGATGAGCTCAGCTTTTTATAATCAACTTTTTGAAGTGATCAAGTACGGCTTAGAAACCGTTCGTCGTATCAGTAACATGTAAATGGAACTGAGTTTGTTAATCCGAATTGCATGGATATTATGAGTAAGGTTTGGATTCTAAGGAAACAGCCATTGCATGCTCTCCACAGCAAATGGTGTAGTTGACAGACGAAATCATCCGCTTTAATTGAAGCATGCCCGCACTATGTTAATTTATGCCAAAGTCCTTTCTTTTATGGGGCCAAGGGTTGCCACAGCTGTTATCCAATTGTCCATGATACGTCATCCATCACGGTAAAAACTCCATTACGAGCTTTTACACGACAAACCTCCCGATCTATCGTATCTACATGTGTTTGGTGCACTCTGCTACCTAACGAATGATAGCGAGAATTTGGAGAAGTTACAACCAAAGGCTGACATTGATATTTTCATTGGATATGCACCCATGAAGAAAGAATTCCGGATTTACAACAGACGTACCAGACGAATAATTGAAACCATTCATGTTGACTTTGATGAGCTGACCACGATGGCTTCTGAACATAGCAATTCAGGACCCGCACTTCATGAAATGACTCCTGTATCAATCAGTTCAAGATGTGCCAAACCTCCTTCTTCTACACCATTTGGTACCACCTTCGTGATCTAACTGGGGATCTGTTGTTACAACCAATGTTTGATGAGTCACTTAATCCCCTACCCTATGTTGATTTACAAGCACCAGAAGTCATTGCTCCTATTCCTGAAGTAGTTGCACATGAACATGCTATATCAACTGGCTCACCTTCCTCAACTACAGTTGATCAAGATGCACCATCACCAAGTAAAACTCTCTACAAACAAGAAACTCAAACTCCTATTTATTTCTCATGATGTGAAGAAGATAATCATGATATGAAGATGCACTATGTGTAATGATCGTAACTTTGGTATTTCAATTCCAGAAGTTAACTTCTCATCAATCTCTCATCGGATGTTATCCATATAATGGTTCTCCCAATCACCAAGTTTTGAACACAATAGCAAAGGACGTAAGGAATCACTCAACTTGAGAATTATAATCGGGTGCTCTCGACAAACAGTTTCATACGGACTACCATACTCCTAATTAAAACAAGCTTATTCTGCTACTATGATGCCTTTCTCACATCAGTTGATCCTAAGAACTACAAAGATGCATTAACTCAAGCATGTTGGATTGAAGTATGCAAGAGGAACTCATGCGTTTGAATATCTTAAAGTTTGGGAACTTGTTCTCCTCCAATTAAAGCATTTGTCATCACCCATTAAGTGGGATTATAAGGTTAAGCATGATGAGTTAGGATGGTATTACTGAAAAACAAGGTCGGTTGGGCGCTCGGGTTATCGTCAAGATGAGGGAATCGATTTTGAAGAGTCATTTCGCTCCGGTTGCTAGATTAGGGCTATATGAATTTTATTGCATTTGTGCTCATATGACATGGTCTGTCTATCAATGATGTGAAGACTGCGTTTCTGAATGGTATCTGCTGGGAAGAGGTTTATGTTAGCCAACGGATGGATTGTGGATACAGACAAACCTAACCGTGTACAAGCTTAAGAAAGTCTTTATGGGTTGAAAAACATGCTCCACGCGCTTGGATGATATGTAGTCTTCATTCCTGGATTTCCAATGAATTCTCAAATAGGCGACTCAGGGATTCCTACTCTATCATCCGTTTAGAGAAGGCAAGATACTTTACTGGTACAATCTATGTCGATGAGATATCTTTGCGGATCTACTCTGACACTTTGTGATCTATTCGCTTAAATATTGTTGTTCAAAATTTAGATTGTCCCGTGATGGGTAAATCTCATTTTTTCTTAGGCTATAAATTCTCAAAGTCCCATAGGTTCTCTAAACCAATTAAAAATGCTTCTGGAATCCTAAAGAAATATGTCTTGAATCTTGTGACCAGTGGATACCTCCATTGGTGGGAGAAAATCCAAACTGGATGAGGATAAAGAAGGGATCGCTGTTGTGTAGTTGTAGATCCATACATATCGTTGGTTTGTGAGTGGCACCCTTCTTTATCTTACAGCCAGTAGACTTGACCTATAATTTGCTATATGCATGTGTGCCCGATATCAGGCTCGGCCTACCGAAAAGCACTTAAATGCGGTAAAAAGGATCTTTCGGTATCTAAAGGATTGTACCTCGGGGACTCTGGTATCCGAAGTGATTTCTTTGCACTAAAAACAAAAGCATTTGAAGATGCGGATCATTGCTGGTTGGAAGATACACGCCGTCGCAATCATGGCAGTAAAACAAAATTTTGGGTGATTATTAGACTTGTGAGCTGGTCATCTAAAAGGCAGAAAAGCGCTGCGATATCCAATACGGAAGCTGAATATATTGCTTTGTCCGGTTGTTGTGCTCAAGTCCTTTGGATGAGATCACAACTTACCGACTTTTGCTTTGGATTCAATAAAATTCAATGTATCTGTGATACAAAAAGCGCTATTGCCTTATGCTGCAACAACGTTAAATTCCATATCCAAGCATATAGACATCCGATTTCACTTATCAAGGTGCACAGCATGTTGAAAATGTGTGATCGAATTTACTTTGTCAGTACGGGAGTATCATTTGGCGGACATCTTCACTAAGCGCTTGGCTGAGAAAAGAATTGAGTTTCTAATCAACAAGCTGGGTGTAATGCGACGATTTACGCCTGAGACTCTGAAAAAGTTGGCAGCTGACGTGACGAATATGGTGGTACCTATTCGAATATCCTTTGTATCATATGTATTATAACATAACTCAGAAAAAACCAAAAAATAATTGTCTTTTTTATAAAAATTTATAAAAACAAAAGATAAAATATAAATCAGGAAAAGCAAAAAAAAGATTTTCAGTTTTCTACAACCTTTATAAAAAACAAAAATACAAAATTAAAACAATGAGGGAAGGGGAAAAATACAAAAAGCAGTTTTCAGATGGCATTGTCTTCTGAAAATCGATAACTTTTACGGGTTCTTAGAAATGTCATTCAACAATGATACAATTGTCTAAATGAAGTTCGTGCTGAGTCTTTCAAATGTTTTCCAAACAATGCCACTTTATGGATTGCCATTATTTAAGATAGTAACCCCTCTTTTCTCCTTGAGGAAAAACATGTCGTTTAAAGACAGTTTTCCTGACAACGGGAATTTTATTTTCGGGCGATGGTCTTCCTTTTGACCTTGCAAAGGCTTGTGATTACTTTGATCACAACCGTGCTTCCTATATTTCCATAGTTGGTACGGTTCTCAGTTCGCTTATGTGTTAAAATAAGGAGAATTCTTATTTATTTGGTAAAATAAAGGTTATCTTCATAATGAATCAGTGTTTTCATGTTTATCACAAAAAGATTTTAAAGACAAATTCGTCTTCTCAAACAATGGACAACAGCTCTTTAAATAGGAAAATCGGGTCTTATTGGAGGGGATAAAGAAAGGAAATCGTTTCAAATATTCTTTTAAAACGCAGTCTTCAAAATAAGTCACGGAATTAACGGATAAAGTTGTTAATAATGACGGATCATAATTTAATAGGGGAGTTAATGGATTTTAACTACACAAGCTTTTATATGTCATGTGCTTAAAACTTTATGGACTTATTTGCCAAATTAGACTTAGTTGATTCTCTAGGATAGATTTAAGCGTAATCAATTCTTTGAACAGGATCTCGAGTATATGTGCGTACAGGTTTCGCTGCTTTAGGTATCGAAACCAGCAAGGGGGAAGGAATAGATATACAAGAAAGTTAATGAGTACACATGATAGAATTCATAACCTATTCTTATTTTAGGTCATTTCGGGAAGACAAATGTCATAACCGCAGAGAAAATCAGTGTTGACTTTGTTCTTTCGGGTGCACTTATTTCTAAAAACTACATGAGGGTAGAGTATCTTGTGAGTTTAAGTATGATTTATTTACGATACTAGGGGGACGTGTATGTGAGAAGATTTTTCTAGCTCGTGAGAAGATGGTTACTGTTTCAATACAAGGCTTCCTTAAACGGTTAATCACTAAGCCTTATTCTTAAAAGAAGTAGATATGTGACTAAAAGACGTTCACTTAGTATGATGGTTTCTTAAGTTAGTCAATATTCTGCGATGAAGATATGGTACATTTAGACTAAATTGACTTAGGTGTTTCCATTTCGACTACTTAAGAAGGAATATTGTGATATCGGGGACTTAGTTATCTTTGGTGTTACATTGATATCATGGACTATACTAGAGAGGAGAAATTGCGCTCTCCGGGACTTAATTGTCTTTGGTTGGTTGCGTTTCGAGTTAATTGTGCACTTCGGATATCTGGGCTTTATACATCAAGACTGTTTGATGCGGCTTGGAAGAAAGTTCTGAATCTACTCAATAAAGGATTGCTGGTTTAGGGGGAAGCTAAGACAACTTCAACACTGCCACACCAACCTCCAAGCTCAAGTTACATATGTATCTGAATCTGTTCTATCTCGAGTTTGATGCAACGACTTTCATAACATGGGAAAAAAAAGTTGAAGCAACGCTTGTGAAGAGTGCTTGAACAGAAAAGATCAGATTGACTAACCTCTCTTGAAAGAAAGAAGGTTAATGACGAGCTGTGAAAGTTCGTTTGGTGCGGAGATTGTATAAAGAGTGACCTACGGCTGCGTCAAAAGACATATGATTCTATCCATATGTTGTTCTCATCGTTCAGGTCAAAAACCTTATATAATAATCTTGTGACATATATAAAGGGTAGACTTAATGGTGATATTAGGATGTGCTGAGTAAAAATATTTTCATGATTTTTAGTACATCAAAATCTTTAAATTATTGAATTCAGCACTGTCTTATAAACCCTTAAAACGTGAGGGGAGCATTAATTGTTCATTCTGCTAGAATATAATCATTTTGTCCCCCGAACGGTTAATTCATTTGCTATCAAAATTATCAAGGATTAACGTTTGGAAATATAAGGGGAGAAAATGGGGATTAACCTGGACTTAATGTATATTGACAGAAGTGATCAAATAAAATGAACTCAATGCACTCCACACTAGCATGTCTACGATTATGATGCCACATGTTAAGGGGGAGCTTTTTAGTGATGATGAATAAACTCTCCAAGTGTAAATCTTTTTGATCATTTATATCAAACACTTTGATTGAAATTTTCTATGTTTTTTGGATGGATCGTGATGAATTACCCAAAAGACATGACCATGTTTCTTAAATTAATGAAGTTCTACAGGCGGTTGGCTTAGGTATTCAGATACCATAATTCCAGCCAAAAACCGGTGGGGATCTACCAGGGAAATCCACTAGTTAGTATAGAAGTTCCTTAGGTATGATTAAAAAGGAGAAAAAGTAAGATAGGGAATAATCCGAACTGAGATGGTAGCTAACATGGAACTAACCAACAATTGGTGTTAGTTTATGAAGTCGTGGTAAGCATTGAAGGGGTTGAAGAATGAAAAAGATATGTAAGATAAAGGGTGTGAAAATAAAGGCCTCCATACCACTAATGCAGAAAAGAAACCGGTCAATACATATGCTATCAGAAAAACTCAAGGTAGTCTGACATTGAAGACAGTCTATGGACCCAGTGACTTGCACAACCCCTCCTAGCCACTCAAAGTCGGAAAGATTTGTTTCAAAAAACTCACGGAGATTGGAGATTACACGCATTTCTATCGACTTTCTCACTCCGAGTTAGTTGATATTGAAAAGGTGGCAGTCTGCTCCAGCCTCCGATCACTAAAATCAAAGTGCACTATTGAGTCTAGAGCCAAAAGAGATCATCCATAAATCTCATTAGGACACTTGTCAAATTCTGCTTGCTAAGTCACACAATGTGAATTACAAGATATATATTAAGAGTCCTACGCATTATCCTTGTGATTTTGCCAGAACATCAGAGTGAATTCATTCACAATGAAGATGGAAATCCTGCTTGAGCCAACATCAAACAAGCTCATGGTAGGTGACTTGTGCGATTCTATACGAATCAAACTTGTGACAACTGGAAAGAAATGATGGTGCGATTCTATAAGAATCAAACTTGTTCCAGGATATGAATTGACGATTGATGATGAATTTTTGAAATGATTAACACTCTCGATGTGTCACAAAACCACTTTAGCAAGTGACACGTTGATTGATTTTCAAATCGATTTTTCTATTTCAATCGGTGAGATAGTAACTCACTGGTTCACTCTTATCGTGCTGTCTGCTTTGAGACGTTTCGATAATGAGAACATGCTGAGTTTGATGAATCTGATACACATGTGTTAGAAAGATTCGATACTTTAGCTGGAAATCCTGTCAAGGAGATTCTTCTTAAATTGAATCTACCTGATCACAGGTCGATCCTTACGGATTCGAAGGTTACTCCAACCAAACACGGACGAATGACAAAGCCATATTCGTCCCCCGCTTTATTGCTAACTGTTTTAATGTAGGATACTTAAAGATAGAGGTGAAGGTACCTGATTCCAGCTGACTCACAAGATTCATAACCACATGCTCATACCTGACCGACAAACATAAAGACATCATGAAAGCTCATGAACATGTTTCAAGACTTTTGCTACTCTGATACCGTACGTCTTTCTTAAAGTGACAAAGTATTAAAGTCAAAGAATTTCAAAGAAGTTTCTGTCTATCTGATACTGAATGTCTTTCTCGAAGTGACGAAGTGTTAAAGTTAAAGAATTTCAAGAAAGATGCAACATTAAAGCTTTTCAAGTCATCAAATGAAGAAAGGTATGAGCATGTCGGTCCAGAAGTCACAAGTTCACAAAATGGCCAAAGTTACAAGATGGCAAAAAAGAGATTATGCTTGGTTGATGATCTCAAGGTGTTCAAGATCACATTCAAGACAAGCTGAGGAACAAGCTTAAGACCTAAAGTCTATAATCACCACATCAAATCACAAGTTAATAATTGAAGTTACACGAGCTCAAGACTAAAGATAAAGCATAGTATGCTAAGTTTAAGTTTTTGTAAAATGGAGCGACCTCCCTTAGGGGAAGATTGTTAGGAATACAAAGTTCCTAGGAAAGTATCGGTCGCTTTCATAGATAACAGTCGTTAGCTCGTTAAGTAATTTTTGGAAACTTACATAGTTAGTTTAGCAAAGGCCCATGGATAAACCCATACAAGCCCAAGCCCACTTGTTCATTGTAAGTATATTAACACCTCTCCATGCCTTGGAGATGTGGTTGGTTGCTCATTTTTCACACAATTCAATATATGTTTTCTTTCTCTCTCTAAGTGTTCATCCAACCCTTTTTCTTACTAAAACAACTTGCCTCTTCTTTTCATGTATGTTATACGATTATTCTTCAAGTATAATGATCAAAGAATGTATGAGAGAAAATGAATATGCAAGAAAAAAGTTAGAAAAAGGTAAAGCAAATGAAAACATTTGGTTCCTATTTATAGGCAAATTTGAAATTCAAATTCTGCTTTGATATGGCAGTTGCACGGATCCGCCGTACCCTGTATCAGTCTTTGATTTTGGTGGATTCGTGTGTAGCAGCTAGCTGTTATTTTATTTTTAATGGTTAACCACAAATCTTTATAAAATATTCTAATTGTACTTAATAATCAGATTTAATAGATTCTTCAAGAAGAATATATTTTTAACATGAAAATGAAAATATTTTCTAGATTTGAAAAGATATGGAATCCATTTATGGTTAATCCTATTTTGTCTCATTTATTAATATACTAGTTTATAATTAATCACGTGTTTACTTGAAATCATTTGATTAGTAGTAGTTTATGCACATGATTAAATTTGTATGCAAGATAAAATATTTTTCTTTGATCATTAACTATGCTTTATAATGCCATATTCATACCTTAAGTGATTTGGCGTCGGCAAGTAACCTTACGACTAAATAACTTATTTACGTAAACTTTTACGTAGTATGCCATTATATTTGTTATTATAAAAACTTGAAGATCATTAAATATAAATATCGTTTTTACGTGAGTATTTGTATTAACAATATCTTACTAACATACGATTCAAACCTACCTCACTATTTCCCTAGAGAACGATCAATCCTCCTATTCTTGCCTATACTACACTACAACGATTGGGTACTCTGCCTAGAAGGATTGTAAAACTTTGGTGTTTACAATAATCCGCATCAAGTTTTTGTTGCCGCTACGGGGAATTGTCTAAGTTTTAGATTTTATCTAGCTTTTTTGCGGTTCTCGTGAGTTTTTGGTGGATTCCAGATTAGTATTGAAGAGCATTCTTTACACCCCACTAAAAAATTTATACCGAAATCGCATTAGCCCCCTTGTATGTACTCATTTTTAGTATATTATTGTAATCTCATTTGTTTAACCCTAGTTAATTGTTTGCTTTATTACATGGTTGCTAAGTCGAGTCATTTGGTAGTGTACATAGTTTTGAGACAATTGTGAATCTTGGTAGTTTTTATTTTATGAAGAAATAGGGATGAAAGTCAAATTATTACTCCCATGCGTGTTAATGTACTCCATGATTACCGATCCTTCTAATTTAGGTCATTAGTTAGTTTATTTATTGAGTTATGTAAGAACTCAAGTGTAGGGATGTCAATATAAATCTCGAGTCATATATATTATTATTTTATTTTTAGCAGATTTATGATGGCAGGGAAAAAGTGTATATAAAAAGAAAGAAAAAAATTGAAAACGATGAAAAAAGAAAAAAGAATATGTTAGAATATACGTGCTGCCATCGTGCTTATGTTTAAGTCAAGAAAGAATCAAGAAAACAAAAGAAATAGTTGATGTAGAGTTTTGTATGATTGTTAGAGTTT
>BQNB010022353.1:0-63104 GCA_026074375.1 Tanacetum coccineum | reverse complement strand
TACACATTCGGAAAGATCCATCTTTCTTTTTGATAAATAAGATTGGTGCTCCCCACGGAGAGGAACTTGGTCTTATAAAAACTTTATTAGAAAGTTCTTTTAGCTGTTCAGCTAGTTCTTTCATTTTTGCAGGTGCAAGATGGTAGGGTGCGCGTGCAACAGGTGTAGCTCCGGGTATTAACTCGATGTGAAATTCTACTTGGCGTGTCGGGGGGTAATCCTGGCAATTCTTCAGGGAATACTTCCGGAAAGTCCCTGACAACAGGCACGTTTTCTATTCGTTCTTCGAATGCCACAATTTCCTCTTTCTTTATCATTTGAACTAAGAACACTTGACATCCTTTGTCGATGTACCCTTGCGTCTTGATGCTTGAGATGACTTCTAGTCTGGACTCATTTTTAACTCCGCTTCTCTCGCCTTGTACGATCAGCATATCATTTCCATACGGAACACGAATGTACTTCTCATAACACACAACCTCCGCGCGATGCTTGGCCATCCAATCCATTCCGACGATGACATCAAAACTTCCTAGTTCTATAAGGAGTAAGTCGATTTTGAACAGGTGATTTTGCAAGTTGAGAGTACACCCTCTTAAAATAGTGTTCGTGGTTAACGACTTTCCGTCGGCTAGATCCACACTATAATTAGTATCTAGGGTTGTAGGAGGGATGTCTATATATTTACTAAAGGCATATGACACAAAGCTTCTATCCGCACCAGTATCAAATAGCACCGAAGCATAAACATTATTGATCAGTAATGTACCATTCACCACATTGTTATCTTTCACCGCAGCTTCAGCACATAGGCTGTATACTCTGCCAGGTGCTCTGCGTCCTCTTTGAGTGCTGGTTGATGCTTGGTTATTTTCCTTAGGGTTTCCTTGATTCTGCCTTTGATTGTTCTGAGGATTTTGTTGGTTGCCTTGAATTTGGTTTCCACCGCCTTGACTTCCATTGTTCAGTCACTTGTTCTTGTAATATCCCTTTTCACCACATCAGAAACAAGTAACATCACTTCCCTGTCCTCCTTGTCTTTTGGGTCCTCTTTGGCTTGCGGGACGATGTGGGGCTCGACAGTCTTTGACCTCATGCCCTGCCTTTCCACAATTGTAACAAGCAGGAAGGCATGCGTCGATGTAGTGTCATCCACACTTTCCATAGTGAGGTAGTTTGCCAGCGTAAGAACCTTGCTTGGCTGTAAATACCCTTGCTGTCTCTGGGCGTTTGTTCAGGTTGAGGTTACTAGTGTTGTTGGTGTTGTTGGGGTTGTAGTGATTTCCGTTCCATTTCTGTTTGTCACCAGAGTTTTCTCCTAACTCTTGGACTACTTGGTACATCAACCCTTGAGCCATTTCAATTACTTTATGCAAATCTACTGGTTTGGATGATGTTACGTTACCCTTGATGTTCAAAGGTAGACCTTCGATGTAACGTTCTAACAACCGGTCGGGGTTGGGTACCATTTCAGGACATAAGAGGATGAGTTCTTGAAAACGTTGATTGTAGGCGGTAAGGTTTGTGCCTTTCACCTTTAAGTTTCATAGTTCGTTTTCCATTTTCTTGACTTCATTTTGAGGGAAGTACTTCCGGATGAACATAGCCTTGAAATCACTCCAAGGTGTTGCATGAGCGGTATCGAGAGTAATAGAACGAACGTATACGTTCCACCAAGTTAAAGCACTATCTAGCAGTGTGCTAGAAGCAAATTTTACTCTGTCACCTTCAGCAACGTTGCTTATCCCAAATTGAGATTCTAGTTTCTCAAACCATCAGGTTAAGCCTACAACACCTTCAGTACCACAGAAGTTTTCATGCATGACTGCACGGAATTCTTTATAGTTGCATGCCTTATTCTGGGAAGAGTTGGATCCTAGGTTGGTTTCTTCTTGAGTGCTTGCAGCATGAGTCACATCGACAGTTGTGAGTGCTTCAGCTACTCTTGTCGCAATGAGCTGGTCGAGCATCTGAGTGTCAATGCCACTGTTGATGTCCACATTGTTTCGGTTGGTCGAACGGTTGACTAGAGGGTTTCGGCGAATAGTTGGGCGTCGTCCGGGTGCCATTTTCTATAAGAGGGACAATAGAAATGACAGTTATGACATGTACGAAAATTATATGCGTAAGGATAGTCACGTTACTACAAATGGCATGTATTTTGAAATCAATACTGTTATTATTCGCAAACATGATACTTATTTCAAAGAGTAAGGGAATACAAGAGTTCACTAGCCGTGACAAACCCATAGCTTAGTAGTTGTACAAAAGACAGAAATAAAACTAGTTGTTGTTACGGTAGATTTGCTAGACCACTTCCTCGAGTGCCTCCTTCCTCTTCTGTCGTGCTTCCTCCTGAGCATTACTAGCACGATCCTCCGCATCCTCACACACTTGCCTAAGCTGAGTAATCAGTTCGTCCACAGATAACGTCTCCAACAAACTTTCCTCAACTCGGGGCTTCACATCCCACAGTGTCAGGAAGGCTTGTAACTACTCCAAACAGGCATTTGGGTAACGGTCCATGTCCTCGAGAATGGTATGCAACTGTCCTCTAAGGCATGTCATACATACAGTCAAGACTGTCTCAGGAACAGGCACCGAACCATGACCAGTTTCCGTCCCGTAGGCGGTTAGAGCTTCTTATCTCCGGGTGGGGTACGTTTCAGCAATCATCCGCTGGTAAGCAGCCATCGAGAATGGGGATGAAGGTGAGGGTGGTAGAGTAACAGGATCAAGTTGATAATCATCAAGGTTAATAGCAGAAATTCTGGCACGTTCAGCAAGATTTGGCTCAATGGGTAAAACAGACATACGAGCGGTACGTCTGATAGTTGGGGGAAATGGTAATACGGATGGCAAGATAAGTAATCCGAGAGTAGGACGTCTCCTGTGATACACCTGGGGGAGTGTGTCGGGGAGTCTGGGAGGTATCAGGGTGGTGTTATCGGTGTGTCTCAATTCATCTGAGTTTGACATGTCGCTGAGACAAGAAAATATGAAATAAGGATATAGGCATTTTTCAAAATACGCATAGTTAAGTTTGTTTAATACACATGTAACCCATATTAAGTATATGTATCTCATATATGTCTATTTCACATGTATCCCATTTTAATATATATATATACTCCTTTGATTGTTGATTCCTATGTACCCCATATTGAGAAACCAGCAATGCCAGACAATAGAAGCATAATAAGCATGTTAAGCAGATAAGTAGTTATAGTCTAGTGCTACCTAATGCAACCTAGTTCTCTATAACTCAGAGCTCTGATACCAATCTGTCACACCCCCAAAATATCAGAGTATAATGGCAACCAGAGGCGTGTGACTTCATGATTATCATACTTCTAAGCAATACAGAACGACCTCTATATGGGACGTTTAAGAGAATCAATCACTTGTATTAGGAAATAATAAATAGTTTAAACATTCTGCGGAAGCATAAAAATAAGTAATACGATATCGTTTTTAATTGGTACAAATGATCTTTAATAACTGGAAATGACTGCAATGCATGAGACTTCACATAGTATCTTCGTTCTTAATACTTGAGAAAAATATTGCTAAAGGGTCAACATAAAGTTGGTGAGTTCATAGGTTTGGTTTAAGCATAAATGTTTAATGTTTATGAACCACAAGATTTTATCCACATATGACAATATAACAGATACAAAGTTATATAAATTGCATTACTATCGTATAAGCTCATGACACCGAAGCGTTAACATATACCAACAATAATGAATGCCCTTGCAGGTGTCTTATCCGGGACACCCGTAATCTGACTCAAATGAAACTGTATTCGCTTGACTAATGTCAGTCCAAGTCGAACATGGACGTCAATCCCGATAGATCTATCCATAACATTTGCGCTTACAAGTAATTAACGGTTCATGATAAATCGGGCAAATAACAACTTGCGTTAAATCGGGACTTAGACCAATCAACAATGTATAATTGTACTTGTGTTCACATGTTTAAAATAAGCAATGTTCTATAACAACCCAAGAATTTTTATCAAATGCAAAACCTATTATCACAATTATACGGGGAAATTTTTCGCTTTATTACATTACTTGCATTGTCAATATCTCAGTATACAATGTAACTTGCATAACTAAAGTAGACAAGCTCACGCAACCTACCTATGTCATCCTGTCTTCATATATGTCAAGCAAACATCACAATATGTCAAGTCAATATCATCATATCCTTATTACAAAGTACATTATTCCTATAATGTACCATTCGCAACGTTATATCAAAACATGCTTTAAACCGTTATCATATACCTCTAAACCCTAATCTCATGGAAAGATTAACATCTAAAGTGAATGCACAAGATACTAAAGCATATATACAAGTAATATAACATCTCATTTGAAATATAAACTCCCTCCAAGCCAAAATACAAAACTACAAATCCTTAAAAGCTCAATGTACAAGTCATTAATGCACGATATCCAAAATAGCCGTTTTAACTCCGTTTTCATTCTAATTTCTTCATCACCACTTATGTACAAGCTACTATACTCATTCTACAATGTGTAAACCCTAATTATTCTATTCATAAGCCTTCAAACACATATTTACACTCAAAACCCTAATTCAAAACCCTAAACCCTAAAACCAAGCTAGATTCTAAACCATGACACGTTTCTTCATTTTTATCCATTGTAAACCTAAACCAACTCTCAAATAAGTTTTAATAACTTAATTTATAACATTATCAATCATTTTCAAACATCATTCCATCATCATTTCATCATTCTACTTCAATTACACAAGAAATAAATCCAGGAAACCCTAATTGTACCCTAATTGTGATTTTGACCCGTTTACTCATTTTCAGACCATCTCATTCTCAAGTAAGCAACCAAGAGTCATTGTAAACCCATAAAATGAGTTTACAAACCTTTATCCATCATTAACCATCCTTGCTTCAACAATGTACGAGAATTACAAAGCTAGAAAACCCTAAAAGCCTTATATGAACCCTAATTCCAAGCTACGGCTTATTCTTTCAATTTCAACCCATTTTAACTAAAACCAACGATCAAACTTCATTGATAATACTTTATTTAAGCTCTAGGATCTGTATTCCATCATTCCTAATCAAGAGTATGCAAAATATAAACCAAGAAAGTCAAGAAAACCCTAAACGTGCCCTAATCAAACCCGTGACCTCATTTCTTCAATTCTAATCCGTTTTAACCCAAACCAATTGCTAATCTTTGTTAATCCTTCCTATATCAGACCTTGGCTACATATATTAACTATCCTTAATCATTTATACATGAAATAAAGACTTGAAAACTTATGAAACCCTAGTCGAACCCCAAAATAGCCTGAACCCCTTTACCATCAATTTTGACCCATTTTAAACCATTTCAAGTGCAAAATTCTTATGTGAACCTCTTCTAGAATGCTATCCGTGGAGCAGCCGCCTTGCCCGCTGTGGTGCAGCCAATGACGAGGCACAACCTCTTTGAGGTAGTGGCTCCTCGTCACCCGTCGCGTTTGTGGTCACGGTCGGGTTTGGTCTCGGTCATAATACAAGTATTTAGCACGTATGTCTCAGTCCTACTCGTCCCTAGTGCCAACGTTTTATAATCACGAGACTTATGTTAAGTTTTACTCGTTTAAAAATGGTCGCATAATACCTTGTTCGGCCCAGTTTTATGTCTATCGTTTACGTATTAAATTTTTACGCGTAGCATGACAAAATTTTGACATGCGTACGTTCACGAGGACCATGCATGGCCCGCACCATTCATGTCGTGTGATACTACAAAATGAAAGTCAGGTATGACAAATATGGAGCTACAAGAATAACTTACGAAGGTCCAGGTTTTGCTAGGCAACGTAGAAGGATGACCGTAGTAAGGAAGCTCGAACCAACCCTTGGTTAAACCCAACGTTCACTAACTAAAACTCTACTCGAACCTTACTTCTTTTGCTTGATCTTGTGTGTGATGTGCTAGTGGAAAATGTTTTATGTTTTTTTAAAATTTTGTGGGGGGGGGGGGGGGGGGGGGGGGGGGTTGGGGGTTTAATTTTTTTTTTTTGTTGATATTTCTTTTGTGGTGGGTGTGGTGTTGTGTGGTTGTTTTTTGGTGGGTTGTGTGTGGTGTGGTGGTTGGTGGGGGGGGGGGGTTTGGTGTTGGGTTTTGTTTGGAGTGGGTGTAGTATATTTATGGTGTTAATGTTTTATTTATATTTATTAAGTGTTTGGGATTGGTTAAAGTTAGTTTGTGAATTAGTTGTTTAGATTTTACTATTAATAGTGAATCCCCTATTTGTGAAATGAAGTTTGCAGGAGAAAAGATATAGGCATGTGAAGATTTTGAAAGAACAAAATGTGTAGGCCATTAAATGTAAGGAATAAAATGATGATGTTGGTTTGCCTATTTTGAATTTCTCCATTGATTGCCGTAGATATACATTTATGTATTAAAGTTTGAGGTGAATGAAATGTTAAGGTACAATATTTATTTAGGAGGATTTAAATATTGTCACATGTATATTATATATATATATATATATATATATATTTTTTTCCTTTTTATTTTTTTTATTGAAGTATGGACGGGTTCACAAAATAATATAGGTGTGTGACTTTGTTTCACATGGCGTGAAAAATATGAATCTATTGTTACGCGTTTTCTAAAATACCCTTTTAGATCCGAAAGCAAAAACGATGATTTATACGCGCTATTTAAAACTCTCAATAGCATAAAACATTGTATGTCGTTTGAAGGATAACTTTTTATTGGAAAGTAACCGCAAATTTGCAACTGCTTGTGGTACATACTCTTACATAAAATGAAAAGGAGTTCTAAATTTTTCCGAGGTGCTACGCTACCCGTTAGTGTTAGTTAATTGGAAAAGTCGGTAAAATATAAATAGTAAAACTTGATAATATAATTACCTATACTAAATGACACATCCTGTATCTACAGCGAGGGGGAGGTCTACAATATCCCATTTTGGTTGGCTCATTATTTGAGTGGGATTAGAGATGAAGGAGTGGTCTATGGGGGCATGTTTGTGACCCGGCTTGCTCGATCTTTTAGGATTTTAACCAGGTCGATGATGGGAGCATTGAGTGTTGAGCCTTCAGCCTAGGTTTTTGGGAAAAAGTCCTTGGTTGCCATGGAGATCATTATCAAGCTTGTGTCAGGACAGTGCAATTAGGTTGCGACACATCCTACACAGCCACAGTAGTAGGAGCAGGTAGATGAGGAGGAAAAAGAAGTTGAGGATGTTGCTGGGGGTCTGAGAGACATACCGGGGCATGAGTCGAGGGGTCTGGCAGGCCCGTCAGGGAGTGTGGATGGACCAGCAAAAGGGACGCTAGGGATAGCTCGAGACATGGATGACCAGGCAGGATCAGCGATCTGACTGGATGTACGATCATACTGTTCTCAAGATGCGGTACCTCTCCATGCGTGACCATCTAGAATCCCACATACAGATTGAGTCATTTCCTGGTCGCGAGGCAGATTACCCTCCCTTCGGCTACACTGGGCCCTTGCCTCCTGGTTATAACTATTGCTATGGCACTGCTCCCGATGGCTCCAGTTGACTTTATTTGTCTACTCCTCATTCTTTAGATTGTTTCCTCTTTGTTTGGACAAGAATGAATTGTAATAATAATGATTTTGGATTATGTATGTTTGTTTTATTTTATGATTATGCATTAGTATTTTTCTAGATTACTATTAATGTCATGTATTTTCAATTTTTATTATTTGTCTTATATGTTTGATGTGTATGTAATCATGTTTTGTTTTGTTTTTAACTTCGTCTTAATTGCAATCAAAGGTATTTGGCATAAAATAAGTGTAGGAAAAAACATCCAGTTATTAACAATCATTTCAAACATGTAAAATAGATAATTTAAGTTAATTCACATTTTATGTTTGTTTTGTTTGTTTGTTTGTTTGAGTCATGTGTTTGTACTAACCGTTTTCGTGGTTTATGTAGTAAATTTTTTTAGGAAATCATTAATATGTTATGCTTGCAAATATTTTTCTAGAAAACGAAAACACAAAACCTGTCAGGTATGCCTGACGGCGTCAGCACTCTAGCAGTGGAAAATCAGCATTTTTTCAAATATTAGAAAAGTTATTTTTGTTTAATTTCTAGAATTTTTTATTTTCCATATTTTTGTAGAAAGCCACGATTACATTAGTACTAACATTCTATCTTTATTGCTTTCTTATGATTTTTATTTATGATTAATAAAGGTTGTATATTATTTACCGTTGATTTTACGCTGAGTATAGTTGTTTTTTTGTCTTTGATTTTCAGGTTATATTAGATAAGGAGAGTCCGGAAGTTCACTGGATTTTCACTTGGACGATTCTTCGAATTTTGGAATTTTGAATGACGATTTTACCCGTTGACTTTTAGGGTTTGACTTGACTTTTTTTTACTTTTGGTCTTTTATTTTCACATAAAAGCGATTATCGCGTAATCGGTAATTTTTCGAAACATATTTAAAGGAGATATATGTTATTCCTAGGTTGATTTATCAAAAACGAGCAGCTAAATCACGTTTTCATTATTCGGACTCTAAAGCAATTTGATGTAAAACGACATCCCTGACAACTTTTTAGTTTTGACCGAGACCCGAAAACAGTCAGAAGGTGACTGAAATGCACTCGCAAGATTTTAGAAACACAAAAATAATTAAATTATATTTAATTATCACGTTTTATTAAATAAAAATATTTAATAAAATACTTAGCAATTTAATTAAAAGCGTTTGTTGAAAACGCGAATATTCGAGTTGAAATCCAATTTTCTTTTCTATTTCAAACAAGGCGTAACCGGTTCACAAAATAAATAACAGATATTTTATTAAATGTTATAAAATATTTATGAAATATTATCAAATGAATACTCATTTTTATCAGAAAAATGATTCGGAAAACAACGGCGCAAGTTTCGTGCGTTAAATCATCCGTTAAGTCGTTCAAACGAGTCCTGGACCAAAAGTTATAAAAATTACGTTAAATATTTACAAAATGGACCCTAAACTAATTGAGACTTTACACTTCCATTATAACTTTTATTATAAATATAAAGTTTATAATAATTTCAATTCATTTTAAAATAATAAACACACACACACAAACAAAAATGCTCTCCTCCCTCCCGGCAAACCAGCCGTCGTCGGCCGCCACTCAGCCGCCGCGGGCCGCAGGAAAACTTTTCCGGTGACTTTTCCGGCCGAGACCAAAAATACTCCTCGTGACCCGATCTACCCGATCCCCACCACCACTCTCCCTCACGCGCCGTCATCCCCCCTCCTCCTTTCTGCCGACACACAGCCATCACCATGGGTGCGTGGGTTTCGTTCTCGGGCCACTAAGGGTTCGTCCGGTTTATTATTTGCAGCAAGGGCTGTGTTTCTTTTTCTTGAGCCCCGAACCGGGTGCGTTTGGTTTGATTGGGGTCAGCCGAAGGGCTGCCGCCGCCATAAGGGGTGTATGGTTGGCGGTATCACCGCATAGGGATGCGTTTGGTTTGTAACAGCCCCACATAGGGCGTGTTTGGGTTGGTATTAACAGCCGCAAGGGCTGTTTGGGGTGTCCGAAGGATGCTCGTTTGGTTGTTAAAACGCAGCGGGTGCGTTTGGTATTTAAAATAGCCAACAAGGGGGATGTTTGGTTTAGGTCAGTCGGGGTGGGGTGTTTGTTCGGGCTATTAATATTGAAAAGGGTGCGTTTGGCTTCGTCTCAACCCACGTAGGGTGCGTGTGGTTGTCAAATCCGCACCAAAGGGGTGCGTTTGGATTCGGGTCAGCAGCTAGGCTGCGGATGGTTATTCTCATCAATAAGGGTGCGTTTGGTATGGGTTTGCAACGCAGCGGGTGCGGTCGGGTTTGTGGGTTAACAACCGACGAGGGTGTGTCGGGTTGGCTGTCAAACAGCCGGGGGTTTGTTTGGTTTGATAATCAGACACAAAAGGGTGCGTTTTGTTTTGCACCATAAATATATTAATTGTTTCATTTATTATCAATTTAATGTATATGTGATGAAATCTGTTTAAACTTGTGACGTCTAAGTAAAATATGATATTAATATTTAAAACGGGATTGATATTAATGTATAAGCAATATTAAATGTATTTTAGATGAGTTTTGAGCTAAAAACGGACTTTGGCGCGTTTTTATAACGGATAATTGTGAGCAGAAAACGGAACATGGGATTCGGAGTTCGAGATGTTGAAAAGTTAGACTTTGGTTTACAAAATATAACAAATTATATTTTGACGGACGTTTTGATATAAAACGGGACTTTTAAATCCCAATAACGAGGAAACTAGAGTGAAATCGGAATATACACTTTAGTAGAAAATAAGTTAATTTTAATATATATTAAATCTGACAGATCTATTAATTAAACGATTTGAGCACTTTCGAGTCCGTTTCGGCCTTCCGGCGAAACACGAAAGTTGTTCGTAATGACATTTTACTTTGCCGCGAGGCTTGTCAGTTTTAAAATTTAGATATATCGGGTCAAAACTAAAGGTCAACGGATATTTTAATTAATATTAATACATTACGAGTACGATTTTGAGTGATAAAATAAGGTCGTTTAATATATTATTTCAATTAATTATTTTTATTACCATTGTTCGGTTCTAAAAACGGTAGGTCTGAAAATAGTAACTTTCTGTAAATATTCGAGATAAGTTATGAGTGGACGGAATCTCATCCACATGTATATAGTGAATGTATACATATAAAAATATGTATGATTTCGTCGTTACGATGTACGCATCGTTGATCGTATTTAATACGTGTATTATAATAGAATGACATAATTATAGGTCGTGACTGAGATCGTTGCAGATTCGGTTGTGATCTATTTGGATTATTTGATCGTGGTCTTTGAATCAAGTGAGTTTTTATAGCTCTCCTGTTTTTACTCGTTTTACATATATTTGGGGTGAGAACATGCTTGTTTGCAAATGTGTTTACATGGTTGATTACAAATTGGTTGCATACTCATTTACATAATTCGCTATGGGATACATTATTTGACTTCATTTTTGGTCACAAATATATGCACTTTACTTTTGAAAGGATTACGGATTAGCTTAAGCGGATTGAACTGATGACAAAACGGTACTGCTCGGGTGTTCTTGGAGGGGACACCGGTAACGGGAGTACATATTTTAACTTTACGCCCGGTGGTTGTTTTCTTGAGGGATACCGGTAACGGGAGGGGAACACATTATTTTAAATCACTGCCTGGGTGTTCTTGGAGGGGACACCTGTGATGGGTACATACAAGTCTACGTCACAGCGTCATGAACTGTAAATCACTTGGAGGGTGAGCGCGAATGTTATGAAATAGATCTATTCGGGTGTGGATCCCTGTTCGGGTGATTAGCTATCGCCGGTAACGAACGTTATAGCGTGATGTCCACGCGAATGATATAAAATAGATCTATTCGGGATTGACAACCCCCGTTCGGGTGACTAGCTATCACTAGGTAACAAACGTTACAACAAGTCCGGATCACACATTGGGACAACAGGGCCCCCAACAAATACAATAACTTGTAAACATTTTGGGTGACATTAAATTGGCCCCATGCATTATTTAATAATCATTGGATAAGATTGGTACTTTTTGGTGACATAAAATTGTCATTGCATTCTTTATAAATCTTTGGGATTTTTACATGGTACTGTGATGATACAAAACCCGGACAACAATGTCGTCACGGGTACGTTTCTCCTAAACAACCGATATGCATCTATTTTATTTGATACCGGTGCCGATAGGAGTTTTGTATCTACTGCATTTAGCTCTCGAATTGTTATCACTCCGACTGCATTAGATCATGATTATAATGTCGAACTAGCCGACGGGCGAATAGTTGGGTTAAACACTATTATCCGGGGTTGTACGTTAAACCTCTTAAATCATCCTTTCAACATAGACCTAATGCCCGTAGAACTAGGTAGTTTTGACGTGATAATTGGTATGGATTGGTTGGCAAAGTACCATGCCGTTATTGTCTGTGCGGAAAAGATCGTTCGTATTCCTTTTGGAGACGAAATTTTAATCGTTCGTGGTGACGGAAGCAGCAATAAACACGGGACCCGATTAAACATCATCTCGTGTGCTAAGGCTCAAGAATATTTAACGAAGGGATGTCACGTATTCTTAGCAAATATCACCGCAACCAAAGACGAAGACAAGTCAAAGGAGAAACGACTTGAAGATGTGCCAGTTGTTCAAGAATTTCCTGAAGTCTTTCCTGAGGACTTGCCGGGTATACCACCCACTCGACAAGTGGAGTTTCGAATCGATTTGGTACCGGGTGCTACACCTGTAGCCCGGGCACCATATAGATTAGCACCGTCCGAAATGAAGGAACTAGCGGAGCAACTGCAGGAACTTACGGACAAAGGCTTCATAAGACCAAGTTCCTCACCCTGGGGAGCTCCAGTTCTGTTTGTGAAGAAGAAAGATGGGTCTTTTCGGATGTGCATCGATTACAGGGAATTGAACAAACTGACAGTGAAGAACCGCTACCCACTCCCAAGGATCGATGACCTATTCGACCAGCTGCAAGGGTCGAGTATTTATTCAAAGATCGATCTGAGGTCAGGGTATCACCAGTTGAGGGTTCGAGAAGAAGACATTCCCAAGACTGCATTCAGGACTCGATACGGTCACTATGAATTCCAAGTCATGTCTTTTGGTTTGACTAATGCACCGGCCGTGTTCATGGACCTTATGAACCGGGTGTGTAAACCGTATCTGGACAAGTTTGTAATTGTCTTCATCGATGACATTTTGATCTACTCCAAAAGTAAGAAGGAACATGAAGAACACCTTAGGCAGATCTTGAAATTGCTTAAGAAGGAAGAATTGTACGCCAAGTTCTCCAAGTGTGAATTCTGGATTTCCAGGGTACAATTCCTCGGTCACGTGATTGACTGTCGAGGTATTCACGTTGACCCTGCCAAGATTGAATCTATCAAAGATTGGGCGTCTCCTAAAACACCAACAGAGATTCGCCAATTTTTGGGCCTTGCCGGCTATTATAGAAGATTCATCGAAGGGTTTTCAAAGATCGCCAAGACAATGACCAAACTAACCCAGAAAGGTGTCAAGTTTGATTGGGGCGATAAACAAGAAGCAGCTTTTCAACTGTTGAAGCAGAAGCTGTGCAGTGCACCAATCCTGGCCTTACCTGAGGGAAGCGAAGATTTCATCGCATACTGCGATGCTTCAAAGAAGGGTTTGGGCGCTGTGTTGATGCAAAGAGAAAAGGTGATTTCTTATGCATCACGCCAGTTAAAAATTCATGAAAAGAACTATACGACTCATGATTTAGAACTTGGGGCAGTAGTGTTCGCTCTAAAAATTTGGAGGCACTATCTGTACGGAACCAAGTGCACGGTGTTCACTGATCACAAAAGTTTACAACACATTCTTGATCAGAAGGAATTAAATATGAGGCAACGTCGCTGGTTAGAGTTGCTGAGTGATTACGATTGCGAAATTCGTTATCACCCAGGGAAGGCGAATGTTGTTGCTGATGCTCTGAGCAGGAAGGAACGAGAACCACTAAGGGTTCGGGCCTTAGTGATGACTATTGGCTTGGATCTTCCTAAACAAATCTTGAAAGCTCAGACTGAAGCACGAAAGCCGGAGAACATCAAGAAGGAGGATGTTGGAGGTATATTGGTTGAGAATTCAAAAGATCCGGAGAAACTTAGAACGGAAAAGTTGGAACCACGTACGTTATTTATTAATCC
Source organism: Tanacetum coccineum (assembly GCA_026074375.1). Taxonomy (NCBI): domain Eukaryota; kingdom Viridiplantae; phylum Streptophyta; class Magnoliopsida; order Asterales; family Asteraceae; genus Tanacetum; species Tanacetum coccineum. The sequence continues at coordinate 49,300 of BQNB010022353.1, read as the reverse complement.
AATTAGCAACTACATTATTTGTTTTTCCAAAAAGTGTTTCAAAACTCATTTCGCCATAACTTGGCCGTTTTAAGTTCGTTTTTGGTGTTTAATATACGGAAATCTATCTATACGAAATGAGCTATCCAAAAACTACTTTTTCAACTATTGAAAACATTTTTAAGTGTCCTATAACCTCTTTTACATTTTCAATCAGTAACTTACATTTTCAAAAATGTACCATAGACTTAACCATAGACTCAACCATAAGACCGCCATAGTGTCTAGTCCAACCTAACTTCTTTTTCGCCAAAACTAACCAACAAAACCACTCTTAATCTATCCTAACCTCATCATATCTATTGTTGCAACCCACTTTTCAACTCATCTCACCATAGCTTATAAAACAACAAACATAATACTTCCATTTTTATAAAAGTTGTCAAGATATTCTTATCATTTCTTTTTATAAAAGTAACACAACACATGGACTCTTAAACTTGAACAATATTCATAAGAATAAAAGAAATGAAACAAGAGATGGGTCAAGAATGCTTACAAGAATGAAGACACAAGTAGAGAATCACAAGATCTATACCCAAAATGACTAGATCTATAAAACCCACTTATAAAATTAGAAACCCTAATTTTATAACCTTGAGAAAACCTTTGGAAATCAACCAACCAATACTTGGATATACCTTAGAAACCCTTGGAAATGAACTTAGAACACTTGGATCTTGAAAAGAATCAAAGAAAATGGGAACCCTATAAAGGGTGTTTGGGCCGTGGGTTAGCAAGAAGAGAGGGAGAGAAGAGATTTTTGTTGTTGGCTTTGAAATGAGATGATAACCTAAGTTGTGATATGAGATGTATTTATAGGATGAAATTTAGGGTTTTAGGGTAAGAGTTATTGACTAGTCAACACACACACTTGCCAAGTGTGTGTGCCGTGCGTATGGTGCCACAAAGGGGGAAAGAAAAATGGCTTGAGCCACTAACTAGTCACAAGTTCAAGTATCTTAGTCTTAGATCAAAATCACTAGTCAAATGTGTAAGAGTTCACATGTTTGAGGTTGCATGGGATTTCTACACATGAGAGTGATACTCTCATGTATCACTTTCGATACTTGCATGCACACATGGGTGGGATTTTTAAAATAAGAAGCCTTTTAATTAATTTAGGATGCATGGTGATGTTGTTGTGGTTTAGGCGTCCAACATGTCAAACAAAGGGAGGTGAACAAAATTTTTAGCATTACAATGCTTGACGGATGATAACTCGAGTTTATATGAAAAGTTTATGGGGTTTCGTTTGGTCAAAAACGCAAAAAACGCAATTTAAAAGATAAAACCCTAAAATTAATATCGGAAGTGATTAAAAATCACGAAGCACTTAGAAAAGTTAACATATCTCATATAAGGCCTAAATTAATTAATAATCGATGCCGGGACGCGCCCGATGACGCTTTTCAGATTTATGCCGTAACATGTAAAAGTCAAAGATAATAATCGTTTAGGTTTAAAAATGTTAACCTGAAATTTACGGGGTGTGACATCTGTGCCAATATTTCAACAGTGGACAATAGTGCTATATAACAGTGAATATGCTAACAATCCAAGACATAGCATCCCCGCTAGTCATATCTCAACATCCAATAATAAATCCGGAGTTGCAACTTCCAAATCACCAGCGCACGTAAATCAAACTCGGGAATTAATATCACTAAAGACAAAATACGAATACTGTTAACACGGTCAAACCACTTTTAACGTATACTCCACAAATCATTGATCGATCAAACAAATCAGAACATAATAATACAAGATGACAAGTATGCAAGAAGACATCCAGTGTGCTGGTTCTGTATACACTTCCACCAATGCTTTAGAAAGAGCAGTACTTACAAGATGAACTTGGCACAACTTATACGTCTGACAGAGTCTAGGAAAGGATAATGGAGAGAATATTATGAAGTCCATCAAGAAGGACCATTTTTAGAGGGAACGGTCTCAGATGTTATAGCTGGAGAAACTGAGGTGCAGTTCAACAAGGTCCCGTACGTGCTAGATTCCTTAAACGACCATTATCAGCTGAAGAAAAAGAAAGGATATAAAGCTGACATTCGTGCAACCAATATCCTACTTCAGGTATGACCAAGGACATCTACTCACTTCATCAATCACTATACTGACGCCAATACATATGGAAAACAGGAAGATATTCAGGACGGTTCGAGTTTAACAAGGAGACAATGGAATCTCAGTTATACGATGAATTTGAACACTTCCGTCAAATCAAAGGAGAAACCATTCAAGGATACTACGTTAGGTTTACGAAGCTCATTAATGACATGAAGAAACCTCAAATGAACCATGTCCAGGGATACAGCTTAACTCAAAGTTTGTGAACAACAATGTGCCTGGTAGAGAAGATTCATAACTTAAGTCAAACCTTAACAGAGGTTTGAAAGAGTAAACTATGGATCAGTTTATGCCCTACATAAAGCAACATGGAGGTGCATGCTAATGAAACAAATATATGAATGGAAAGTTCGGTCAACCCAAAATGATGATACCTTTGCACTAAAAGTGTCGGACGCCTCAGTTCAGCAGTATCCAACACAATCATCCAAATCTCATCAACCCACAAAAGAACCTCTCCTGCTGACAGCTTTCAAACTGGACTCCAGGAAGTCCTCAACAAAAACTTGATTTAGAAAGTTAACCAACACACATGGCCCTCCTCAATTCAATCATACAGATCACATCTCCTCCACACTAACAATCAACTTAGACTTCGTCTAATGCAAGGAACAAAGCTATGGTTCAATACGGAAGTTTGGTTCCAAGATGTCCGTGGAAATACAATCGACTAACAGGAAGATCATTTCATTAAGAAACAATACCAGAGGAAAAGGTGTAGCGGGAAATTTAGGAAGCTCAAAACAGAGGAGGCATGATTAATCCCTTGACAAGCGAAAACCCATCAATTGCTATCAAAACTGTAACGGACTAGGGCACATAGCACGTGAATTCTAATTCCAAAGCGACTTCAAGATTCAAACTACTTTCAGGACAAGGATGCTACAATGCAAGCCTCAGGAGAGTGGAGCAGTACTGATGAATAACAGTCGTTTGTTTCTTGCAGGGAACAGTTACCAACGTTGATGATGATGTGAGAGCACCAGAATGATTTGGCACTCAATGAAGGACCAAATTTTGAAGCTTGATGAATGTGTGCATTCGACTCTGATGTTGATTGAGGGTCCCACCTTCACAGACCGAATGTTATGGCAAATCTCACATCTGAAGATCCTATCCTACAATGAAAGCCGAGACATCATATGACCTCGAATAATCCATTTGTAATGTTTAAAGAATCATGATGCCTTTGTAGATCATATGGATGAGTATCATGAAGTACACGAGATGCAAAACGATGTACAACATAACTACGTTGTTGTATCATCAGATGCTGACTATACAGAGTGATACAATATTATTTCCGTATGATCGTATGTGGAAGACAACGAAGAACATGTGTAACAATGTAATGCATCTCTGTACGAAATGATGCACTGATGTTCCCTTTCACGATGAATGCATGAACATGGTGTAAAGCAAAGTAGATTAGCAAATAATCCAGACATGGTAATAGAATGACTCAGTGACCATGAACTTGTGATATATAATGAACTGGTCGGGGAATATGTAAAAACTGCAAGTTTGAATAAAAACTGATAGAGAACGAAAAATTGATGAACAAATGAGAATAATCATCTCGGACCGAAACAGAAAGGAAACTTCTTTAAAATCTGAACTTCATTCAGCACAAATACTCCTTAGTTCTACAGTTGACCATTATAAGTCAAAGACAAAAGAAGTAACATTTTGAAAAAGAGGATTAAAACAAAAAGAAGACAAAATTCCTTGAAGAGTTTTTTTGGACATAAATAACTAAAAGATAATATTAAAAGATAGATTTATACAAACAAAATCAGTCTCTGATTAAAACCGTTCACATGTTGTGTAAACCAAATCATTTTATGATGAAAATACACAAGGTAGCAATAGGCTATAAAAATCCCGTAGTCTCCTCTTTCGCAAAGCATGCTCAGTCAGCTCTATATAATGTCATGTACTGTCACTACCAATCATAACACCCACTGTCATACATGAACTCAGAAGATACGCGTGAGTTTAGCTGAGATGAACTATGAATAAAATGCTGTTGAAAATGCAACGCCCTTTATGTGTGGAAACTAAAGTTAGGATTGGCCCCCCTCCCCCCCCCCCCCCCTAGATTATTCGAAAGAAACTGTTCTTGCAACCTTTGCTCCCCAAAAATCTGACCCAGAACAGATATTTTGGTCCCATAGATGACAGACACAGTAAAAAGGCTAGAGACCTTAGCTCAAAACCAATTTCAGCATGTGACAGTGTACCACCCAATGACTCCTGTCCAGCTTGCCCAGAATTCTACCAACTAAACGTCAGGTGAAAATAAATCTTTATGTACTCACACAACTTGTTAACACGGAATTAGACATAAACTTGTAAAACTAGAATCACCCCATCAGGTCTTACAGGGGGAAAGAGGTTTGAGCAAACGAAAAGAAGTAACCTCACTGAAAGTGATTCCATTTAATTCAAAACTCTAAAGAAACACACTTGTTGGAGTTCAAAAAGCCCCTCTTTAAAGAAGTAAATAAATGGAAATTTTTTTGATCAAATGAATAACCGAAGTGGACAAGAATACTGTAGACAAGCAATGTGCTGAAATTGAAAAAGAAAAAACCTTTGCTCATTGAAAAATGAGAATCTGATGTAAATTGTTTTGTCAACTCACAGCTGGTATGATGTGGAAAAATCACTTGGTTAGATCTTGAATCTGACATGTCTAAAGTTCAAGAGAGTCGAAACTTATTTCAAAACTTCTGAAAGGGAATACCTAAATTGCAAAAAAGTATAAACATCTTCAAAGAAAGTTTGATAATAAAAATTCGGACAGAAGCATCACGGAAGCTCCCTGATTTAACTCATTATTTAAAAATCAATAATCTCGAACATCAGATTAAAGAAAAAGATAACGTGTTCGACACATGAAAGATCTAGTCGCTAAGTGTGAATGAACAGAAGCTCGTGAGCCTGTATAATCCTGTAGATTCACTGCTCTTATTTGAACGAAATATTCGATAGAGTAGAACTAAGAAAAGGTCAAAACAACATTACAAGGAATGTTATGACTCAATTAAGATCACGTCGTGCTCATACAAGTGGAAAAACATCTATCCATGTTGAAAGAGATTGCAGAGTCTAAAAGATCAATTGCGAAGCAAAAGCCTTGTTTCACTTAGTGACTAAGTCCAACCAAAAGTCTTAGCGTCCTGGCCTGTATGCCGATTGACGTTAAAAAACCCTCCTCATACCCCTTAAGACAATAGAATGCTCATTTAAACTATAATTAGCCATCTTAAAGAGGAGTGTAGAAACGGTTAGGCAAGATTGTAGAGCGAAAGCTAGAGTAGTTAAAACACTGAATAGTCACTTAACTATGCTTGCACATACACTAAGTTATCTCAGAATTGTTTAGAATGTGTGATTGGCACTTGCCCAAAAAGTTTCACAATGAAAGAGATCACAATGGCTCACTAACCCTTATTCCTATGAAAAGGCAAGTACATTTAAGTGATAAACCATGACCTTCCTTCTAGCAACACACAGGAACACAAAGTGCACTAAGAGAGTTCACTGACTAATATCCCTGTGTTTTCCCTCTACATAGGAGTAAACGATCCACTGAAGCAAGCGTGTAAAAGCTGAGAAGCAATACAAAGAAAATTAAGACCCTGCCTGCTAAGAACGTAGAATAAGAAGGCGAGAAGAAGTACGCCTTAGGACAAATAAGTCAGTTTGGACAAAAGTGAATCGAGTTGATTCTAGCAAACTCTAAGCTGTTGTAATTAATTATTCGAATTATGGAATCTGTAAACTCTGCAAAGTCTTAATGTGTGTTGTAATATCCTGAATTCTGTGAATGCAGACGCCCACCGTTAGAATTTTCTCTGATAAAGAGAAACAATCGGAAAACCAAAAGGCAAACTGTCTGATAACAGTTTAAACAAGACCAAGCAGATCTGGAAACCAAAAGACAAACTGTCTGATAACAGTTTGTCCAAGACCCAGCGGGTTTGGAAAGCTACGGAGAAACTATTTGCAGAAATTGTTATCTAATGGAGACCCAACAGGAAAAAGTAAACTCACTTAGGAAAACTTGATTGTGGTTCTCAATGGAGACCCACAGGAAAGAAATTTGCCTTAGGGGAAATATGCCAGTTAACTAAGCTTTCTGTGAGATGTTCTACTCTATATGCTAACCAACAGGTCCCCAACAAAAATTGGGGAACCGAAATTCCAAACTCTCCAAACTCGACTGTTTTTCAAAAGCAGTTCGTACAGTTCGCATGCTTTGTATCTGGACTCAGGCTGCTTCAAAACTATATGACTGGAATCGTTTCAGTATCTCATGAATTTTGTGGAAAAGTTCATCGGGTCAGTCAGATTCGGGAATGATCACTTAGGAGCAATCATGGGTTATGGAGATTATGTTATGGGTGGCAGTGTGATCTCAAGAGTTTACTACATGGAGGGACTTGGGCACAATCTATTCTTTGTAGGGCAATTTTGTAATTCTGATCTTGAAGTAACCTTCAGAAAGCATACATGCTTTGTTCGTGATATTAATGGTACAGATATCCTTAAAGGTAGTCATGGCACTAATTTGTACATGATATCGATTGATGAAATGTTGAAGTCGTCTCCGATAATATGCTTGCTGTCTAAAGCTTCCACGGTCCAAATCATTTGGGCAACGCGTTTAAACCATTTAAAAACTTCAGGCACGATAAATGAATCTTGCCGAACAGGATCTGGTTAGAGGTCTACCTAGATTAAGTTTGAAAAGGATCATCTTTGCTCAAAAGCCTGTCAGCTTGGAAAAAGCAAGAAGTTCTCCCACTTGCCAAAATCTGAAAATACAAATATGGAAGTTTCTTATACCTTCACATGGATCTGTGTGTCAATTGAGAGTCCCCAGAGTATTAACGAGAAGAAATACATCTTAGTCATCGTGATGACTATTCAAGATATCACATGGTAAAGTTCTTAAGTCAAAAGATGAAACTGCCACAGAGTATTGTCACCAACTTTCTAAAGCAAAATACAGGTTGGCCTCAACAAAATAGTCAGATTCATCCGCACAGATAACGGAACGGAATTCGTCAACCAAGTTATGTCTGAATACTATGAAGGTGTTGGCATATTTCATCAAAAGTCTGTTCCGAGAACTCCTCAACAAAACGGAGTTGTTGAAAGACGAAACGTATACTGGTGAAGCGAGCTGACGTACAATGATGATATTCTCGAACTCCATAATTGGACCCCAATATTAATTTAAATGTGTGTGAACCAATTTTATTGTTTTGGTTTTTTTTTTCTATGGGCAGAAGCTGTAGCCACTGCTTGTTACACCCAGAACCGATCACTAATTCATACTCTCCATAACCACAACAGCCACAGTCCTTAGACTGTGCTGATAAAAAGCCTGATCTTACATTCTTTTGAGTATTTGGTGCTCTGTGCTATCCTGCAAATGATAGCGAAAATCTAGGAAAATTTCAAGCCAAAGCTGACATTGGGATTTTCGTTGGGTATGCTCCTAGCAGGAAGGGCTATAGAATCTACAACAAGAGAACTCGTCGATTAATGGAAACAAATTCACGGTCACATTCGATGAGATGCATCCGTCCATGCTCCTGTAATGCATCAGTTCAGGACCCGATCCTATCATCGATGACCCATGTCCCAACTCAAATTAGGGGGTAATCAGCAGTGCTCGCGATCCAACCGACAAAGCTGGAGATGTTATTTCAAACATTGTTTGATGAACCCTTGAACAATCTCGATTGATGAACTAGTACCTTATGCTACCTGAAATTTATGCTCAAGTTGTCCCACCAGTACAGTCTTTGTCTACAACAATCGCTCAGATCACCTGTCAACAAGTGATTCATCGTCAACATACCGATATTCATCGTTCCAGTCCAACATCAATAAATACAGAAGAACCCATGCAAAAGACACCCAATCATTTTCACGATGTTCTTCATCCTACACATAACCTTGTTACTGAGATCCAGGTCGAACACAAATCATCATCTGGAATTTAATGCTGCGGAACACAACCAAGTAACTACTCACAGATAATATCAGAAGATGGACCAAAGATCATCCTCTGGATAACATCGATGGCGAATTCCCTCTCGTTATCGCTTGTATCAACCAGAACCAGTTAGCATCTATGCTTTGGTGGTGCTGTTTCCATCACTGAACTGTCCAAAGTTCGAACCCAAGAACTTCAAAATGGCTGTGATAGAAGACTGCTGGTTTCAAAGCCCATGCAAGATGAAAGTCACGAATTTTGATCACTTGAATATGGGAATTAGTACCTCGCCCATCAAGTGTATGTTATCGCTCTCCATAGTGGATCTACAAAGTGAAGCTTGATGAATTATGGGTGATGTACTGATAAACAAAGCTCGGTTAGTTTTGCAAAGGGATAATCGCAGGAGGAAGGTATCGATTTGAAGAATCGTTTGCTCAGTTGCTACGATTAATGCCATCAGAATATTCTTGCCAATGCGGCAACCAAGAACATGATCATACTACCATAGTGGATGTCAAACTGCTTTTCTGAATGTGTGATCTTCAAAAGAAGTCTTTGTTCAGTCAACTGAAGGATTGAAAGACTCAGAAAACCCTACTCACGGTCTATCGTTACCTGAAGAAAGCTCTTTATGGGCTAAAGAAAGCACCAAGGGCATGGTATGACACACTCTCAAAGTTCCTGTTGGCCAACAATTTCTTCAAGGGTGCCGTGGATCCAACGCTATTCACACGCAAATCAGGCAAACATATTCTTCTTGTTCAAATATACGTAGATGACATCATTTTTGCCTCAACAGATCAAAAATGCGTGTAACACTTATTTCAAAAGAGATGAGCACAAAATTTCAGATGACTATATGGGACAAATGTCCGTTTTTCTTAGAACTACAAGTTCTCAAGTCCCTGAGAGCATCTTTATTAATCAAGGCGAAATATGCTCTCGAAACCTTAAAGAAATATGGAATGGATCTCTCTGACCCTATGTACGATACACCAATGGGTGGCATCGAGTTGAAAACTGTACGAGGATATCAGGGGATTCCGATGACCAAACTCCGATTTAGAGTAATGTTGCTCCCTAATGTACCTTACAAATCCAGAAACCTGACCTGAATTCGCAGTTTGCATTGTGCAAGATATCAGGCTAAGCCTACCAAAAAGCACTTTGAAGCTATCAAACGTGTCCTTTGGTACTTGAAAGGAACCATTAACATGGGTCTTTGGTATCCGAAAGACAACGCCATGTCCACTAAACTAGCTTATGCAATGCGAGATCATGCGGGATGTCAAGATTAAAAAGAAGTACGTCTGGAAGTGCTTATTTACTCGGCGATAGATTGTTAGCTGGTCATCAAAGAAGCAACAAAGCACGGCAATATCAACTACAGAGGCTGAATACATCGCCATGTCTGGATGTTGTGCTCAAATCCTTTGGATGCGATCACAGCTCAAAGACTACGGATTTGACTTCAATAAAATTCCTCTGTACTGTGATAACAAAAGTGCTATTGCTCTGTGCTTGTAAACAACGTCCAACACTCTTCGCTCTAAACACATTGACATACGGCACCATTTTCATCCGAGAGCAAGTGGAAAATAGAGTGGTTGAACTCTACTTCGTGGAAACGAATTATCAACTTGCAGACATCCTCACCAAAGCATTACCAAGGAAAATGGTTCAAATTTCTCTTCCAACGCCTAGGCATGAAGAGTTTGACCCCTGAAACTCTCAAACACCTTCAAGAAGGAGAGGATGAGTAAACCAAATGCCTTTGTGTATCCTTTGTAGTTACATTTTTTTTTAATTAATTAAATTATATTTATATATATAATAATAATAATAATAATAAGTCTAATAAAATACTTAGGAAATATTTTAAGTCATTTGGAATTACTAAAAGGCTTGCAATTACTTCAAATTGCAACCCGTTATATGTCTGGGCAGTGGATTACTTTTATACCATGCTTTAAGGGGGAGTAGGTTAATACACTGGTGATGGGGGAGCTGTTCGCCTGATCTTTTCATCTCAATCAACGACTACAGCTCTTTCAATAGAAACCGGGTCGTTGTTTGAGGGGGAGAGTGAATGTGAAAAAAAATCTAAGGGGTTATAAAAGACTGTGGGTTGCTATAAAAGTCTATTCTTAGATGGTTGTTGTATTCTAATGGGTTAATATTTGAAGGGGAGTTAATTAATTTTAACTCAAAGGTACAAAGTTATCTATTGTTGTAATGTTTAAGGTGTAAAAAGCATTTGCTCTTTGTTTCCTAGCCTTATTAACCAATAGGGACTAAGTTGGCCAATTGCCTAATCTTAGAAATGCCTTAGAATACTTAAACTAAAAGAAATAAAAGAAGATGGAAACCAAAGGGACCAAATCTGCCAACTATGTAACTTAGGAGTATAAAAGGGCGGCGAGTTGCCTTTTTGGTCAAAACTTTCGAAAACAAGTCAAAGAAAAAAACACACACACACACACTCACGCAACTCGCCGCCAAGAACTAAGCATCAAGTCGCTGATTTCGTGTGTTTCTCGCAAAGGTAATCATAGATCCTTTAATATATATTCATTTATTTATTAGTTTGTACTATCAAGAGGAAATCAGACGAACACTAACAACTTGAAGGCGATGTATAAAAAATAGATTTAGGGGTCGTTTTTAGACATAAATGCCAATGTAGTGTTGTAAGATGTGACTTAGTTACTGGGAATTGTTCATAAGGTAGATATTAATAAGTTTTGATGTGTGGATTTCTATCTCAAACAAAAATGAATGATTCGCCCAAGTTTCTTAATGGCGAGTTGCGTACGTTTCTTGATAGCGAGTTGATTATTTTATTAGTTTTAAATAAATTCTCACCCGCTGGACCCTAAAACGGCGGTGCCTAACCAGCGGTTACTATAACCAGCGGGTTGTACTACAGCGAGTTTGTCTTTAACAGCGGGTTTGACAACCATCGGGTTGACCTGACAGCGGGTTGCTTTAACGGCGGTTGACAAACCAGCGGGTTTGACTACAAACGAGTTTGCCTAAACTCGGTTTGACAACAGCGAGTTGACATAAGGCTGGTGTGACAAACCACGAGTTTGACCTAACGGCGGTTAAAAGAGCGATTACCTAAACACGGGTTGCCATATGGCATGTGTTGTCTAACAGCGGTTGTCAATAAACAACGGCGTTGCCATAATTTTATCTATATTTAATCCAACAGGTAAACTGCCGTCTCTCGGCGGTTTGGTCGAATATTCGCGGCGGTTTGCTCAATTCTCCTAACGGCGAGTTGGCATTCTGCCTAGCGGCGGTTTGGGCTAAATTTCATATTTTGACACCATTTGGTGCCCATTAAATCTATCAAGGCCCCATTCCGAATGACCCAAGTTGCATTCTAAAACCCATCCGCCTTAGTTAACAAAGTAATTGATTCCTGTTTAGGAATAACTTAGTACCAATTTTAATCAAACCAGAGTTACAACAGTTTTAAACAAACGTGCAGTTACATGACTTTTATTCAATGCTAACGTTCTCTCTGAACTTTCGTTTCCTCTGGCTTATGTTGGTCCTCCTTTGTTAAATGTTCTTTTGCAAAATACGAATGTGCAAGAACAAATGTTCCCGCTCCAAAGCCTCCTACAAGAACAAGATGACAAGATTGTACCCTAACGCTCTTAGTGGTTAACTATCGGAAAGCAAACCTACTTTTCAATGCACAAAAGATTCAAAAGGAACCCCATCTTTCAGTTATCATGGACATCCTGAGTAAATACAACATCTCCACAGCGCTCACTGCCTCACAAATGTTCCTGCTATCTACCTGCAACAGTTCTGGGAAAACGAATGTCATATAACGAAAGACGGGGTTTATAAGTTGCAAGTTGATTAAACAATTGGTTATATCTAAGTGCTGATCTTCTCAGAAAGGCATTAGCGATTACTCCTGTCAACCCAGCTCACCCATTTGAGTTACCTCCGTCTGGTGACACGGTGATTGATTTTGTAAATGAGCTGGGATATCCTGAACCTGTAGAAATTGTCTCCAGTATACGGACGAATTATGTGTATCAACCTTGGAGGGCAATTCTATCCTTGCTCAACCAGTGCTTGACAGGAAAGACTTCTGGCAGTGACAAACCCAGACACCCAGTTCTGCAAATGCTGTGGGGAATCGTCACTCAAACTAATGTTGATCATGCAGAACTGATATGGGAAGAGTTTACTCAAGGGATCCAGACATTTTTCTCACACAAAGCAAGCCACAAAGCCAGTCTGAAGAACCCAAAGAAGAAAGTAACTCCTCTCCTCATCCCTTATGGACGGTTTTCCAGTGATTAATGCTATTAACTTGGCAATAATAACAACATCCATCGATGTCCTGTACTGCTGTTCATCACACTGGAGATGATTATGTCTTAGGAAATCTCAAGTTTGTCCCTAAAGGTGAGTCAGTTGAAGTGTTTGGAATGGAAATTCCCGATCCCCTGATAACTGAAGCCATTCAACAATCCTCTTATTATCCCAAGTATCTAAAAATGGTTGCTGAGAACACAAAGAAAACCCCTTAAGGAAGTGCAAGCATGCAACCTGCAACACAGCGTGCTACACCCAAAAAGCCTACAACTACCACACCAGTCAAACAAACTAAGCCAGCTCCTCCTCCGACAAAGAAACCTTCCAAGCGTAAGCTTCCACAGAAAGTTAGAAAGGGAAAGCCTGCTTTCCAACTAGTTGACGAAGAAGATGAAGCTCAACAAGAATCTATTCCTCAAAGAGAAGATGATGATCCTGATCTCAATCTGGCTAAGAAGTTAAGTTTGGAAGCTCATCAAGAAAAGGGAGAAGACGAAGGTAATGATGCTGAGCTGGAAGGAGCCATTAAGCTTAGCTTAGATCCGGCCTTTCTGCCACAAGGTCGGGCACCTGTTGGAGGAGTAACGATCAGGGATCCAGTGTCAGAAGCAACTCCCGAAATGCATGAAGTAGTGGGAAAGGGAAAGGCCGTAGTTATTTGAAGCCAACGTAGCACATTCCCTGATCGATCTGTCAAAGAAGAAAAGAACTACTGATCAGTTTACTCCTGCCAGGTGCGATCAAATCCTCCTGATTTCGACAACTGGACCCCTAACTCAACCAGAAATGACACATCAGAAGAAAGGGATCCATGGAATCCATCATCAACATCTAATCAGAACGAACAGAAAGTGAACAAAACCAGCTGCTCCTAACGAATGACAAAGATCAAGGTGAAGTAGACTCGTCTACCGTAACATCAGGAGTAAGCATTCCTGTATCAGACCCTGAGAAAGCACATGAGGCTCTGGCTGGACCAGACCCTTGAGACCCATGAACGAGGACCAACTGATCAGACTCTGGAAACTTACATGTACTTTGCTGGACCAAACCTGAGCACATGGAATTATGAATTCATCTCTAAAACAGCCTACCCAAAGTTTCCAATCGAAAACCTGAAGCTCATAACAACAAACGTGTCACCGATGATATAAACCAGAAAGTCAGTTCGGTTCTAGCTATGTCCTCCATGAAAATCTCGATGACACTTTTTAACTTTGGGATGAATTTTCTTCATGACAAACCAACCGAAGATGATCAGAGAAATCTAAAAGATAGAGAGGAGTTCTATACCACCATACTTATTCAAGTCATCAGACAGTAAACTTCAACTCCTCTAGTGATTGCTTCCCATTCACATAGATCTCATCTTCTCCAGCCGCCATACTGGTCACTCCTCCACCAAGCAACACGAAAAGCTACAACAATCCACCACACTCACTCCCCTGAAATTTACTCCATTCATCGCCCTTAAACAGTTAGAGTGGCAAGATTGGATCAAGAGATGCAGAAGTGGAAGAAACTGATCACACTGCTGATGTTTTTTGGCTTCAATAAGATCCCAATCCTACGGCTATTGATAATTATCTAGGAACAAAACTTGATGATTGCACCCATAAGGTTCTTGACCAGTCATACCGCAATTTAATCGAGAAATACTCTGTGTTTGCCTGGCTAGAATCTTTCAAGCAATCAAGAATCTGAAAAGAGTCCGAAGAGATTAATCCGAGCCAAAAAGAACAAGATGAAGAAACAAGATTCAACTTACTCTCCATCAGGTCAACTGATAAAGTTGATCTTGAAGAATTGATCTAGAAAAGTGCTCTCTCAGTCTACATTAAATCAGAAGAAGTCCTCCAACAAAAAACACCACCAACTACCGCTATCCCATGCACTTATGGAAGTTTGATACGGATAAAAGACGCCATTGATAAGAGTTTGCAAGCCAAGGTGAAAGACACAAGAGAAAGCATATAGTGATGATGAGAAGACGAATGATAGGATGATGAAGGCCCTTCAGCTGGATCAAACCAAGGTATGTCAACAAAAGAAGGAGAATCTGATTCTGCCGCTTCTTACTGGTCAGCAACAACCTCCTCCAAAAGCAGGATGCCCTAAGTTCAAAGAAAACCAAGTGAGTCAGATGCATCTGGCTCCAGAACAACATCCAACTCTCACCTCAATCTGGATGGCAGATCACTGACACAAGAGATGCTGGTGCTGACTCCTCGATGCACAGATCTGATCCCGAATCAGAACATTCTGAACAATCTTCAGATGACATTTCGAAGCATGATGAAGGGAATGACTCAGCTATGGAGGACACTGACAACACTCACATTCCCAAGGTGTCGACCACTACGTGGTTTTAAGCCAAGTCCAGAAAGCGAAGACCTGCTACACCTGAGACCAGAAATGGAACCATGTCCCCAATGATTTCCCGGAACTAAGAACATAACTGGCAAATGAATACGCCACAACGTTTAAAGTTCCGGAGAAAACAAGCTTCAAAGAAGACGATGATATTTGGTCTCATCAAAATGGTTCTGCAGACGAAACATGAGAAAGATAGAAGCATCTGCAAAGCTGATTTAGAAGGACCATCTTTTTACACTTGTAAAGCCTTTCACAAGAACAATGTCATTCTCAATATCAGATGATGGAATGCAAAAGCTGCTGACAATAAAGTTGATTATGTAGTAATCTAGTGGTCATCAAATTCTAAGAAATATATATGAACACGCCCTTATGAGGACCCCAGCCAAGTGTCAAAGTAACTATTCAACCATCATTACCTCTTCAATAAGGATCAGTATTATCTACTGACAGGTGACAAAGAGCGAAAAATTGCCTTCTCCCATATCCAAGCTCAAAGCCGCTCGTTACACTAGATTTTGCCTTGAAGAATTAGTTCCCATCGCTGTGGGTTTGAGAGTGGGGGTGGGAACGCGAATATGACATCATTGCGGTCTTGACATCACTCACAGGTCTAATGTTTTTATGAGGAAGGATTCTAATATCAACAAACACAGTGAGTCCTCTGATCCGTGAAGCAGTCAATCGAAGATGCGAATTCTTAGTGTGATCAGTGTCAAAGTGTATGAAAATATGGATACCAACTACATAAGAGAAAAATTCTTTGCCGAGCTGATACCAAGAATACAAAGATCTCGAGAAAAGATTTCAAAAATCTTCATCCAAATGATTTTGAAGATCTGTTCCTACTCAATATTCAAGAAAAGCTCAACCATCTGCCCAAGACAACAAGACCAGTCTTCACACAGCAGTCAACATGTGGATAAGAAACCTGGTGATCAGGATCGTGTGGGGAGACTTCAGCTCGGGAATGAAAGTTATCAAAACAAAGATCAAAACCTTGAACGCCTAATTGGATGCAGCCCGACATTACTTATCAAGAAGACTACACGAATGCGTTCCTAAGACATCAAGCCAATTTCTACAAGACAGAAATGAATCAAAGAAAATTGATGAGGCTGGAATGAGCTGGACAAGTTAAGTGAGTGGGACGTTAACAAGAGTGTTGGAAAAACTGTACCCATGGTTTAAAGACTTTCATCTGTTCGAGTACAATAAGGGCATGTAGACTAGGAAGTGGTTAATGATGACAAAGAAGAAGCAAAGACTTCATCACTGCAAATCAGAAAAGACTACAGATCAGAAATGAAATATTTTCTATCGAAGACTAGAAAGCTTTGTCTTGGAGAAGAATAAGAGATAATTGACTACAAAGGCTCATCAACAGAACAACGTGACGACATCATCATTACAATCAAAAGGTCAATCTTATCTCTTATTGTGAATAATTATCCATTGTACATTAGTAGGTATTAGTTAATCTCTTGATGGTTAAGGTAGGAGAAATTTATAATCCCTCACCAATGAGGGGGGGGCAGTTATATTGTCACTTACCTTTCTTGCGATTATGCCACACTTTTCTCCAAATTTTAAAACATATTTAAAATCAATTGATATCCAAAATGTCAAAGGGTTTAAAATTTTTGATAAGGGGAGAAAATGTGATTAAAATATGTGTATAATAAAGAACAGTGATTATTAGGACTCATATACTCCGCCCAAACGTGCTAAACAATTTCGAATACCGAAGCACATTTTGAGGGGGAGCATTTCTGAAAAATGTCAAAAACAATCGAGGTACTAAACGCTTTGATATTTATATCATAAGTACCTTAATTGAATTTTCAATTGGTTTTATGGAAAGGAGAACTGTACCAAAAGACCGACCATGCATTTTACTTAATTGGAGTTATAAGGTTGGTAAGGTTAGGTAACTATTACCCAAAGATCCAGCATAACCGATGGATCTCCCGGTACAATCCACTAGTTAGGGTAGAAGTCCTTAGGTATGGACATGAAAAGGAGTAAAAGTGAGAATAAGGGGGACAAGTGCCGCTCTGGAGGAATGGAGCAAGTACTGAAGGAATAAACCCAACAAGGTTCTGGTCATGAAGTCTTCGGTAAGCACTGAAGGGTTTAAGAATTAAAAAGAATTGTAAAGATAAAGGGTGTAAAGAAAGAAGCCCTCCATTCACTAGAGGCAGAAACCGTGATCAAATTCATATGCGCAAATTACATAGATGGATTGCTGACATGAAGATAGTCATCATAGACCCATTGATGCAATGCACAACCCTCCATACCAACAGAATCTTTCAAAAGATTTCTATTTTCATTTCTCACAGAGACAAAACACTTATCATATTACCTTTCTCACTCGAGTTAGTTGATATTGAACAGGTGGAATTGGCAGTCTGCTCCAGCCTCCTATTACTAAAACCAAAAAACCACTATTGAAGGCTAAAGCCAAGAGATCGTCAATAAAACTTCGTAAGGAACACATATCCAATTCTCTTGTCTTTCACACACTGTGGAAACAAGTCTATCCTAAGAGTCCTACGCATTATCCTTGTGATGTTGCCCGAGAAACATCTGATTGAAACGATAGTTTTTCACAATAAGAATGGAAATCCTGCTAGAGCCAACATCAAACCAAGCCCTCTAGAGTAGGTGACTAGTGGATACTACAAGAATCAAACTTTGTCAACTGGAAAGAAACAATGGTGCTATATATGAGTATTAATCGAACATTGTTCTAGTATAAGAATTGACGGTAATTATCATTTGACCAAATAATCAAAACTCTCGAAGTGTTACAAAATTCTTTCATAAGAAAACACTTAGACTGTCTTTTCAAATCATTTTATCCCTTTATTACTAACTGTTTCATACAGATATTTAAAGGATGGAGATGAGATGGAAATACCTGTTCCTGAGATGTCAATAAATAACCAATGCCAAGACTACACCTACCACTTGTTTTGATTGGTATGTTAAAAACCTCATAAGGTGTCAAAGCTTCCTGACAAAACTCTGATGTCATGTATTCATTCACAAGTGAACAAGATGGCGATCCATTACAAGATGAATGTAAGATTATGTTTTGGGCGATGACTCAAAAAGCTCAAGATCAACTGTCCACAGACAAGCGTAAATTAATCAAAATATTACTATCTCAAATTTCAAGAGATCAAATGTCTACGAGCTAAAGACTGAAGTGATTAAAGTTTGTAAATTTTCAGGGGTGACCTCCCTTAGGGGGAGATTGTTAGATATTAGAAAAAGACTCAGTCACCACCAGTTTATTTTACAGTTTACTTAAAGCTCGTAATTTTAATATTATTGTACATTTTTTTTCGGTTTTAGTCGGTGTAGCGAATACCCTAATAATGTAAGTACTATATATAGTCTCTTCCAACTTGAAAGAGACATCTATCATTATTTCATTTCATAGAAAAACACTTTCTCTCTCTAAGATATTCTCTCTCAAGTGTTTCTCTCTCTAGAAACTAGCCAGATCCAAGAATCGACCTCGTGTTATGATATAGGATATACCACAATAACAGTTATCATGCTAGCATTAAGGCTGCACCGTTTGAAGCACTTTATGGTCAAAAGTGTCGTTCACCCGTGTGTTGGGCCGAGGTTGGACAAGTTTAACTCACTGGTCCAGAATTAGTGCAAGAAACAAACGGAGAGATCATCCAATCAACAAAGGATTCAAACAGCTCCTTTCGAACAAAAAACTACGCAGATCTAAAGTGTAAACCGATGGAGTTTCAAGTTGGAGAAAAAGTTATGCATAAGGTTTCGCCTTGAAAGTGTAGTACGTTTGGAAAACGGGGGAAGTTTAAACCCCAGATATGTCTGTTAACCTGTTTAAGGTGTTGAAAAAGGTTGAGCCGTTGCTTATAAGCTATGAGCATTCCTCAAGAGCTGAGCATGGTCCACAATAACATTTCATGTATCTAACTTAAGAAATGTTTATTCTGCACGTTAGTCGTTCCGTTGGAAGGACTCTAAGTGGATGACAAGCTCCATTTTGTTGAAGAGCCTGTAGAAATCATGGATCGCGAAGTCAAACAATTGAGGCGAAGCCATGTCCTAATTGTCAAGGTTCGATGGAACTCTAGTCGAGGTCCTAAGTTTACATAGGAACGTGAAGATCAATTCAAGAAGAAATATCCACACCTTTTCACCAAGACCGCACCGTCGTCAAGTGCCGTGTCATAAGCCTTGAGGACAAGGCTCATTTAACGGGGGAAGACTATAACACCTCATGTTTTAGGTCATTGTATGACATTATGTAATTCACAATTTATTTTTAGGGTTTTACGCGTTTGCTCTTAAATCGTAATCGTTAAGCTAAATCGCGTAAACTAAAAATGATCATTCAATGTAAACGGGCATTAAACGATTAAACGTTTACATCAAGCAAGTGTTAAATGATTATTATGAGGATAATTATCAACTTTGTTCATCTTATTTTTATTGGTTACGTAAAATGCTTACGTTTCGCGATAAAATGCGTTTCGGCATTCCCGGAAGCACCAAAACCTAACTACGCTTAAACGAATACCCACGATTATACCCAATACACAAAATAATCAATATAACATCACATATATGTGTATGTGGCCGAATTCCAAGAGATAGGACCAAGTAATATCTTGTTTGCATGACTACTCTCCATAATATCTAGATATTATGAATATCAAGGGAACAAAGCCTTACACCTTCACATGCACTTGACTACTTGCACTATGAACCTTCCTAGTAAGTCCTTAACTAAATATCTTGTCTATATAAAGCATTAGCTAGCAAGTAAACACATACATAACCATTTCCAAGGTGTAAACAAAACACAATCTCTCCCTTTCTCTCTTATACAACTCACGGCTCAAAACCAATCTACAAGATAAGCCCTAGCTTCTTCCATAAGCTTTGCCACCTTGCATACTTTCACTTGACACAAATATCTTCTATTAGTAGTATATATACACATGCATGTACATAGAAGGCTCACACTTCCTTTCCTTAGCAAAATAAAAAGCAAACAATCTCTCTTCCTCCTTTTCTTAAACCCCCACTGCATCAAAGCACCGGCTCCAAACAAATCCAATAGCTTGAAGTTCTATCATTTATACAAGCAATATCATGCATCATATCCAAGGTATTCTAAGAAGGATTCAAGAGTTGGTTAACCATTTGCAAGGAAGGAATCAAGAAAAGGAAGAAATGGTTTACTTGGGAAAATTAGGGTTTTCACCTTATATTTTCAAGCTAAGGTTGTTAATCACAAGGGAGTGATTGTTATTCTCTTCTCTACTCATCCAAGCAAGGTTATATATAAGGCTTAATCATTTCATAACTAAGACTTTATGTGTTCATATGTTATATTTATCTAAATCACCATTTAGTGTACTTTTGAATATGTAAAATGAATTTTTACTTATGATCATTGTTTTGTACACTTATTTACATGTCATATGGATGATAATATTATGTTAAAAGGTATGTATAAGTGTTTTAACATGTTGTTTAAGTATAAACATGTTTATGAGCAAATTAGGGTTTCTAAAAGTTAACTTATGAGTTACAAATAAAAATGATAGTTAAACTTGTTATCTTGAACACACTTGCGTAAATTATGATCTAATGGACTTTATATATGTAAAACATAAGATAGAAATGTTGTGAAGTAGTTGTAATAAGATGTTGAAGCTTAATGGTACAAAAATCAAGCTTAAAATATGTCTAAATCACAAAACCTTAAACTTTCTGTTTTGGTTCGATTTTGGAAGCACCCATATTATGTTTTATAAAGATATTACATCTCATGAGGATTCCAAAATGATAAAAAAAACTCAAAAATCTGATTTATAACGAATAAGATACGCTAGTTACGAGAATACTCGACAAGCTAAAAACTTTGTTTTAAAAAACAAATTTTTTAAACAGATACTACTTCATGGCAGTAACTTATACTTAGTAAACATCAAATAATTAAGATAAAACTTTCAAATCGAGAACGTGTGTCGAAAGATCGGCTACAAACATAGCTATAACGAATAAGATACGACAAAAACAGTCTTTTGCGTTAATTAAAAGTATAAAAAAGATATATAGCTGTTAATGAACAGTAAGAAACACTATCACACAGAATCTCAAAAACCTAAAAATGTGATTTTATGATCACTCGTCTTAATACGAAAGCGTGGGCGTAAGAAACGCGAGAAACGGGCTTAAAACGACAAAGTTATGTCTTTTTTGCTAAAGGCGTAATTATAAACGTTTTTACTTATAAATACGATTTCACGTAAACGATTAGATGGTGATATAGCTATATAGATTATATATGTTATTAGTTATCGAAGTGCTATATTACTAGGTAATTTCATAATGAGGCTTCTTCGGATGGCGTATTGACGAGTTGTTGGATTTAAGATTTAAAGTGTCCTAACTCCTCGTACATCATGTCATGACCTCTTAAATTATGATAGCCCGAACGATAGTATGATGATCATGACAACATCAAATACCCATCTACATCAACATTGGATAGTGCTCATCTAAAATTGACATCTTTTGTTAAAACAACACATTCACATGTAAAAAGACCCTTTGTAAGAAAAATAGCAGTTAAAAATAAAGTTTGGGTTCTAACTGTTAGAACAAAATTTCCCACTGTTGGCTCAAAAGTTCCCACTACTAAGCCAACAGTTGCTGCTGTTAAGGGAAACAGGGGTAAAGCTGTTAAGGCCTCAGCTTGTTGGATTTGGAAACCTAAGCAAAATCAACCTGATCAAGGTTCAAATCTCAATGGTGTATCAGTGATCTTCAAGAAATACAAATACATTGATACACAAGGCAGGCCTAAGTCAGTGATGGCTTGGGTCCCTAAAGAGAATTAACTTTCTTTCTCTTATTGTGTAGGTCATTCCACAAGATAATATTGATGATAAAGGATATTTCATTCCTACTGCTAGAGTATTTTCCCGCTGCTAGTGTTATGTATTCCTACTGCTAGAGAAAGGTTTCCACTGCTGAAGTTTTTCCACTGTTGTCTTAAGGATGAGGATTACTCAAAGTCAAATGCGCGTTACTGTTATATTTAGAATATATTTTGTGTATATCTCTTGTATTTAAGAGATACTGTTTTAAAGTCTTATACTTGTACAGGGCTCCTTGTGCTATAAAAGGAGTCCTTAGGTTAGAGTAGAAATATACATCTTCAATATACATTCTCTAATAGCTTTAAGGTTGTGTAAACCCTAGTACTGGTTGAGTACTCGTATTATTACATCAATATTATTAAATCTTTTTGTGTAACTCATTGTTCTATTCATTTCATTGTTCCATTTATTTCATTGTTATTCTTCTTGATCATTAAAGGTTAGATTCTGCATAACCTTTGGTGAAACATCTTAACAAAGTTTCTCTCATTGTTAGTTTGGATTTATCCAAGGTGACAATAACCTTACAAGCTAAGGTATTAGATCCAAGTTTGGGAACAACATCATTCTCATCCTTATTGTTAAATATCCAATCTTCAATAAGTAGTTCACTAACAGACTTAGTTTGACTCCACTAGTCATAAACTTACTATTTGCAAACTGGCAGGCATCCTAGTTATTAAACTCACAAAAAACATTATCTTCCTCAACTGCGAAGTACCAAATTAGTTAGGGGCATGAAGTCCCAGTATAGGTTAGGTAGACTACTGCATGATACCTTCACCTTGTTCTATACTTATCATTCACACGACTATCAAACACTTGACTATCAACCACTTGACTATCATACCCTACACCAGTCTTGAACTTATCACTTACTTGAATCTCTAACAGTTTGCTTAGATTCTTAGATGAATTTTTCAACTTTTCTAACGTAAGTTTTAAATTGTCTCTTTCCTTTTGAGCTTTTTCAAAATTCTTTTTAAGCTTTGTTAGCGCATTATCTCTCAACATAATATCAAGTTTTAAAATCTTTATGTCCTTTTCAAAAACAACCTCATTCTTTTTATACACATCTAGTCTAGCCTCTACATATTCTAGACCTGCTTTATAAGCTCCTATATTTGATTGAGACTTATTAAAATCTTTTGTCATATTATCATAATGTTCTTTGAGAGTTTCATAAGATTTTAAACATGCTTTAGAACAAGTAGATACCTTAGAATCTGAGCTTGAAGAACTTGAAGAACCTAAAGATGTATATGCCATCAGTGCAAAGTTTGTAGGTCCTTCTTCAGCCTAGTCACTCCATACCCAAGTCCATCTTGAGCCACCAAAGCTTTTGTCATTGTTGTTTCTACTGTCACATTCCTCCTTACGGTTCTATGTTCCTGTTCTCTCTTTGAGCCCTGCACTCCCTTGCAAAGTGGCCCCTTTTATGACAATTATAGCATTTCACGTTTGATTTGTTAAACCCTATGGTCTCAGAACCATTGGCACTAATCTTCCTTCCAGTATTATTTAGGAATCTTCTGGCTCTCATGGTCAGCATAGCCATCTGCCACTTTAGATCCATCTCTTCCAAGTCATCAGCATCAATCTGTTGTAAGTCCTCATTATCTAATTGTGGACTATTAGATTGGTTTGCAAAGAAAGAATAGATCACAACATCACTTATACTATCAGTATTGGTAGTGTTAGAACCATGAGCTTGATTGGAACTGCCAGAGTTATTGGAAGACACAAAAGCCACATTTTGTGAATTTTTGTTTGAGCTTGATGACCCTTTAACTTCAGTTTCATAAATCTTTAGATTGTTGTATAGGTGGTATGTGCTTAAATACACATACCTTTATCTCAATAAAATAAGCTTAAATAACCAAAAACGGACATAAAATGCCAAATATATGCTTGTTTTGTGTTGTGTACTGTGCAGGTATCGGATATCAACAAAAAGACAAAAACAAGACCAAAACCGGACAAAACCGAGCATGAGATTGTAAAGAAAAGCCAGAGCCGAGGACATTTTGCAAACTGGCCCAAATAATAATAAAAAGAATCGGCCCATGAAAGAAGCTCAAATAAAGACTTAACGACTGTTAGTCTCCACACCAGAAACATATCACAACGTTAGTCCTCAAGCCATGACATCGTTAGTCCCTACACTAATGCCCTTTACTCCCCTCCCCCCCGCGTTCATCTTCTTTTGAAAATATAAAAAATGGCGCATAGAATGTCAAATGTCAAAGCAATAAATATGCAGCACATATAATAATGGACAGAATCAAGGCATTCAATGCATATTTTAATGATTGATTGGAGCTTTCCATAAGTAATTTTGGAAGGATTGAAGAAGATTAGCGGTTTTACCTCATAACATCCTCCTATAAATAGAGGATGGAATTCACATAGTAGAATCATTAAGGAGTAGTGTAGCTTTGTTTTAAATTATTTAGAGTTTTTAAAGCTTTTTCTTATTCTACTTTTCCTGTAATTTACTTTTTTATAAGCAAATACTCTTCTCAAGTTTTGGATTCCTTTTGATTTGTATCGAAGATTGGTTCGATTGATGTCCGGTTTGTTGTTGATGGTTCGAACGATTTAAAGAGTTTTCCAGGTTAGATAATTTAGTTTATGTAATTTTTCATTTTCGATCATTGTAAATACCACAAGCCGACACTCACCTCTTTGTGGATCGGTTACTCATCTCAAGTTTTTACTTTGACGTCCCATTAGTCAAAAGGATTTCATCTTAATTATTCTGTAATTTTCCTCATTTTGCTACAATTTTGTTCCAACATATTTTATAAAACTTTATATCAATTTACCCTTCAGTTACTTATTTTGTATCAAAATATGCGTCCAAATTTTCTGTTGTATATTTCTTTTAAACTTGAAATTATAATCTTAGGTTGTCATACTTGACTAATGGGATTAAATACATTTTAATTTCAAACGTCATCTTTATTAAGTTTTAATCTAATCAAGTTTTCATAGTTTGGTAGTGTATATTATTTTAAGTAGTTCTTAGTTATGGTTTTAAATTTCGAGTCAGTAGTAGTAGGTGTAATTGATGTGATTAGAAGAAACAAAGAAGCTTAAAAGATGGGGATTTGTTAGCATTTAGAGGAGAATTTTTGATATGTTTGAAATTTATTGTTTAATCGCTCGTTTATTAGTGCCTAACTTGGTGACCTCTAGTCTGGTTTCATCTTTTTCTCATTTATTTTATCGGTTATGATTATGCTTATTTCCATGTTTATTTTTGGCCATTATTATTAGGGTTAAAATTTGATTTAGTTGCTTAATTTGTCGCATTTCTTTAATTACGTTAACGTTTTTAATTTAGAATCGTAATTGCCTTAATTATTAAATTGCCTTTTTCATGCTATTATATTTTGTTAGTAGATATATAACCAAATCAAAAATCTTGAACTATTCAAAACCTCGATCACAAACTTTAACACGAAGTTCAATTCACGCCTCATCAGGAACAAAAATGACTCGGGAAACGACTAGAAGGGGTTACTTTCGAAGTCGATGCTTCGGAATTATATTTTATTTGTGACTTGGTTTGTCGCTTTGGATAGAAGCGATTTGCCGATTCGCCTATATTATATATATACTATTGATAACGATCAATAGGTCATCCATGCTCAAGGTGTCTAAATCAGGTTTGTTCCTCCAGATCAAGGTATGAGTCTTCCATTCTGATGTTAGACTTCTTAAAAACTTCAGATTCATATCTTCTTGAGAAATAGTTTCACCCAGAATGCCCTTATCTGACTGATATGCTTTTGAACCTATCATAGTTTGATCAATTCTTCTGCGCTTGATCCATTTGAAATTCACATACTTCTTTAATTGGAAGTGTCTTCTGGGTTTTCTTTGACTCTTTATTACCTCCAAACCTTTTCTCTATAGCTTCCATCAGGGTCTTGGCACATTTGTAGGTATTAAACTTTAGTTGATGTTCATTTGGAAGAGCCATCAACAATGTACCTCTTGCCTTTAACTCATTCTTTCTTGCTAATTTCTCATCTGCAGTTGTAGGAGGATATGTTTGCTCAACACCATCAATAGTTCTCTTTGGTAGAGGTGAGTCTCAATTTACTATTACTTCCTAAAGAGCATAATATGTCATTAGGAAGTATTGTTCTATCCTCGCGATTTTCAAGCTCAAATTCGCCTGATGAGCACTATAATTTTTGCTAGCATCAACCATTGTGAAGATAATGCCTCATGTATTCACAAACAAATAAATCCTGGTATGTGTAGAATTTTCTTCTTATTTAAAGATTCTTAATAAGCACAATTACCACTAGTAGATCCCTACTTAATAGATCTGCTTAGCTTGTAAAAGGCGTGGGGCGGGGGGCTTAGTTGTATTGAATAAATCCAATACAACTATGATAGAAACTTTAATTGAATATATCAAAGACTATGCGGAATCTAGTCTATGATATTAAGAAGAATAAGCAATAAAAAAGTAACAAACAAGATTGTATAATACCAAACTTTAAGCCTTAATATATTAATACGAACACTCTTAATAGTGTTAGGGTTATACAAAACCTTAAAGCTATAACAAAATGATTTCTAGATGATATATGAAGATGAGATATTGAGATACTAACCTACATGCCCTAGGGTCTCCTTTTATACACCAAAGAACCCTAATGGGCTTACAACACGTTTTCTGTACATACATATTTTTTCCTAAAATATCTCATTCTTATCACATCAGCAGTACTAACATATAACTAATAGTACTAACTTATAACTAACAGTAGAAACTCTTCTAGCAGTAGTAACTAATACTAGCAGTAGTAACTTTACAACTAGCAGTAGTAATGACTTAGAATATTTCTTGCAGTCTTCACCAGAAGTAGAAACTATAACCAGCAGTAGTAATCATCATAACTAGCAGCAGTAACTTGAACTAGCAGTAGTAACAGTTAAGAAGCCTTTTATTCCCAACGTCTCTTTTGGCTCTAGACTTAATAGTGCGCATATGGTTTTAGTAATCAGAGGCTGGAGCAGACTGCCACCTTTTCAATACCAACTAACTCGGAGTGAGAAAGTCGATAGAAATGCATGTACTCTCCGTGAGAAATAAAACAAGAGTCTTTTGAGAGACCTTGAGTGGCTAGGGAGGGTTGTGCATTGCATCACTGGGTCCATGATGACTATCTTCAATACTAGACAACAACTTAGTGTTTCTGATAGCATATGTATTGACCCGGTTTCTGCCTAAGTATAAGGAGGGCTTCTTTCTTTTCACCCTTTATCTTAACTTTTCTTTTCCATTCTTCAACCCCTTCAGTGCTTACCGAGACTTCATGACTAGTACCTTGTTGGGTTTGTTCCAGTACTAGCTCCATCTCAGTCGGCACTATTCCCTTTTCTCACCTTTTCTCCTTTTTATCATACCTAAGGACTTATATTCTATCTAATGAAATATCCCTGGGTAGATCCCTTCGGTTCTGGCTAGATCATGGGAACGAACACCTATACCTAACCACCTTAGAACTCTAAGTAACTAAATACATGGTCGGTCTTTTGGTATCATTCACAACCTTAAAACCATTTGAAAACATCGATCAAGGTACTTTGATATAAATAAAAACATTTAGTACCTCGATGATTTTACTTTTCAAAAATGCTCCGCCTGCATATGTGCATCGATAACCAAAAATGTTTAACACATACGAGGATAGAGTTCACATATGAGTCTTTAAGATCACATTATACAAGTTATATATATTTTAATCACATTTTCTCCCCTTATAAAAATGTCAAATCTCTTGATATTTTGGATACCAATTGATTCAAATATGTAAGAAAATTATTTAGGGAGAAAAATGTTCTAATTTTATATCAAACCTATTATTGGAACATTTTGATTCTCCTCCTCAAATTATGAGGGTATTATACGGTGTTTGAGTACGTTAATTTGAATTTTTTTGAATTTACTAATACATTCTTGAAAATTCATACTCAAGCACTAAATATGCCTATTTCTAGTCTAACACTACTTATTTACATATTCACAAGATTTGTAATTACGAGAGAATGACCTTAAATGGAGTAGGACAAAATATGACAAAGTCATATTATCCGTTCAAGCAGCCTAAAATCTTCTCCTTATTCTCTCCCACCAACAAACTTCTCCAAGTTCCTCATCAACCTTCTTTCTAAGAGCTGCTGATCGATTGCCTTGATCATGATGCGAGACCTTTTCCTATCTAATTTACTCCATCTTCTTTTAGGCAAGTAATCCATCCTCAGGCTGGAAGCAATATCATGAAGAACACTTCGAACAAATGTGAGTGTGCCGTCATAGAACTTGTAGAGTTCATCCGAGCGTATCAACCTATTTCTTTTGAGCTTGTCTAGATAGATGATTCCTTGAGGATTGTTGTATGCAGTATATGGGGTCATTTTGGAGATGTCAGACCTGAAAGTCTCAGGCTTGGTGATATTAAGCTTCTTTTGGTAGATTTTGACTCCTAGTTGAAGGTCTTCTACCCGCTTAAGAATGACAACACGTCTGGTAAACATCCGCAATGCCACATTCAAGTCAAAAATGTCATCTCTTTCTAGATTAGAGAGCTTCTTCTAAACTAAGAGAAGCAACATATCTTTAATATCACGTTAATTAAGTCTTAGGAAGTCACCTTCCTTAAACTTATAGAGCTGCTGATCTTCTCTTCGAACTTTAATCTCCTCCAGATACCTGTAATCATACCGCTTCATAACTTTAACATGGGTTACTGCAATGATTCTTTTTATGGAGAACACATCATGTTTGGACTCCTTGTTTCTTGCGTATCCATAAAACCTATGTCATTTAGGACCCCAGTATGTGATTCCCCAGACATCATAATTATCATAAGCTACCTTCATTATACTCTATAACGATGGAACTATGTCTTCTATGCCTTGAATATCATCATACTTAGCATCCTTGGTTTTTGTTGTAGAAGTTGTGCATTTCCTACTTGAGCTTCCACCTTTCAGATACTCGAGGTCGTTGTTGATGAAGTAGTTAACAACAACTACTTGACAACCTTGATTTTCAATCAATGGTAGAGGCTTGCTAAGGTCAAATGGATATTCTTTTCCTTCAGGGTTATTCTAGTCAAGTCGATCAGTGACAGCTTTATAACATTCTTTGAAGTGATACGCGAGTTCCACTCGTCTTCTGCATTCCCTTTGAGTAGATTGAAAGATGGTCCAACAAGGTGTTCTTGTGTCAGAGTCTCAATGTTCAGATTATTCATGACATATGCTAAGAAATCAATGGGAGTGCTCATCAGCTCGTCGAAAGTGAGAGGAGGTTTTTCTGATTTGGCAATTTTGCTGATCCAAGTCTGAGGTGGTCTGAAATCAATTGTTTTTGTAGCATTCCAATATGAATATGGAGTTGGAGGTCTCTTGGGTTTCTTGAACCAGTCATCCCTTGAAGTTGCCTCGATGTTGGGTTGATCATCAGTGATTTTGGCTGAGACTTGGTTCCTTTGGATGAGCTTGACTTTGATTCTTTTAATCTAGAGCCTTTTGATGGTTCATCATCCTTGCTCGTCTTTCATTTCTTCAACCCTTGGTCTGATCTAGTTAGAGGGTCTTCATCTTTGTCTTTGTCTTCACGGTCTCTCTTTAAAGAATATGCTTTTCCATAAGAATCAAAGAGATCCTTGTCAAGCTTGTAAGATTTGACCAGTGCATTGTAGAGATCTCTGTTTTCTTGAGCTGCTCGATACGATTTACTTTTTTGCATCTTGTCTAGAAGGATCTTTTTCAATTTAAACTCTGTGAGTGACGTTGCATCCTTGTATGTAGATTTCGGATAAGAAGAAGATTTAGCCAAGACGACATTCTCAAGTGATTCAGTAATGGTGCTTTAGATCACAGGAGTGGTGAATTCAGATACTTCCTTTGGTAGGATCTGAGGAAGTTGACTCTTGACTAAATCTTTAATAATATCTTTCACATACTTCTCAACAAGATCTATGTATCTCTTTCTTTCATCATTAACCTTCTTCTCAAATTTTGTAGTGTATGACCTAAAAACCTTTTGAATCGAATCTTCAAGTCTTGTGCTAAGTTGAGCATCCACCATTTTAGGAATTTGTGACTTTATTGTTTTGAGCAGTTGTTCAGAGTAATCCACTTGTTTGAGTTGAAAGAGCTCCTTTTCCAAGACAGAAACTCTTTGATCGAATCTGAATAGGGATGAAAAATATAGAAGAGCAGGAATTGAGATTGTAGTTGGTTCGGTTGTTGGTGTAGGAGTTGGTGTTGGTGTTGACTGTTGTGGAAGAGGAGTGATTGGTGAAATTGTCGGAGGAATGGTTGGTGCAACTGCAGTTAAAGTTTTCGGGATTACCGTTACAGGTATGTTGAGAAGAAATGGAGTCTGAGTACTTAGTTCTTCATGACAGACATTGACATTCATCATGGAAGTGACTTCAGTGTCAGTTGGCAGAATGTTATCCAAGTTAAGAAATTATCTGGCAAAGTTGGATGAAACAGAAGAACTTTGCAATGGAACTTCAGTCTTCTGTGTGTCATGAACAGTTGTAAGTATTACATGTTCATCATCCTTGACTTGTTCATATGTGGTCCTTTGAGTGCCATCATCACGACCAACATCAGTCATCTCTACATCTCCTCTCCCTTCTTCTTCATGCTCTGCATCTTTTATCCTCACACTCACATCCTTATACAGTTCCTTATACTCTTTATCATCATCAGTGAATCCATAGCTATCAGGTGTACGTACATACTCTTCTTCATATTCTTCTTCTACATCTTCGTTCTGATTGAGATTAGGATTCTTATCTTCATCACAATCAGTCTTTTCACTATCACTTGCTTCATTCTCACTTCCAGAATCACTGTAAATCCATGCCTTTGCCTCTATTAGCCTCAATTGGTGCTTTCTTCTTCGACACAGACACACTAGGAGTGTCTTTGATGACAACACCTGCTGTTGGCACAGTAGTAGACTTCTTGGTAGGTTTCTTAGCATGCTTAGGCTTCACTGCTGGTTCTTCTTCTAAGACAGGAGACAGTTTCTTTAAGGGTGAAGCGACTTTCTTAAACTTTCTTGCTTTCTTGAGAGTGGCTCTTCTTGTAGCAAAGTCAAGATAAGTCTTGTAAGCTTTAGAATCTTTAATGTCTTGATTGATCATCTCATCAGGAATTAGAGCTCCATATATCTGATAGTCTTGTGTTTTGGAAACAAACTTCAGTGTACCTAACAAGGTATCATTACGAACTATCATTCAACTGGATCTAGTGATACGGACCAAGTAGATCTAGAGTCTGGGATAGCTCTCTATATAGTAATTTATACATCTAGAATAATAGTTACACAAATATTGTCCTTCTAAGTCTGTGTCTAGGATACACTTTGGGCTTAACTAGTTAATTAGATATTGCCAATGGTTTATTGATCTGTTGACTAGCAGGTAACCTAGATAATTCAACAAGTAACGTTCTGATTCCATTGGATAGTTGGACAAGTGGACTACTAGTGTATAAATTTCCATTAAGCGGTAAGTGGGTAAAGTCTCTATGAGCTAGGGTTTAACAAGATCACCATTGCTTTAATCCCTAAGATAAATTATAATAAGCAAATAAAGATGCTTTATGCGGATGCTTTAATTGTGACAGAATTAATGTGTCTAGGTCTTAGGATGATGTAACGCCTAAGTCTTAAGAATGATATGCCGCCTCAAGAGAAGAAATCATTGCACTTAATAAACAAACCAACTTTCTAATCGGATTAATAATGGTTAATATAATTTTCTTATATTTGGCTCGACCACTCTTTTATCTTTTGTTAATTAGATTGCGTGGGTTAAAGTGCCTTGAATTGATTGTAGTCACCAACCAAACCGTGCCAGTCTATCAGGCTGAAAACCCCTTTTTCCTATTAGAATTAGGAACTAGGACTGACATAGGTTTAGAATAGGATAGAATTAACATAGATTAGATAACCAAGATATTAATTAAATTGATAGATTTAACCTCGCTTCAAGTGTTCGACACCCTACTTACCACAAAACTACTACCGATCAGGTACACTTCCCGTTAAAGTGTTGTTTTTGGTTTAGTCGGCAAAATATAAATTTAAAACTTAAATCAATAAAATATACACCACACAACGACGCATCACTCATGTTGTTTGTATGAGTAAAAATGATCATAGTTTGTAGTATGCAAATCTCTAGCTAACTTCACATTCGTCACATACTTGCTCCATTCTGGTGGTAGACTGTTCAGAAACTTTGTATTGACTTGGACTTGTCTCATTGACATATTGATAACATTTATGTTATTGATTAGTTAAGCAAATCTCCAGTAGTACTGATATAGCCCATGACAAATGAAAACTTATCAAACTCGTCATACAATTTACATTCCTTCTCTTGTAATGACAATTTCATGCCTTGCATAAGAAGCTTAACTCTATCCCATATCTATTTGGCAACTTTGTGATGATTCACAAAGGCATACACATCCGGTGGAAGACCTTGAAGAACGATGTTTGTAGCTTTTAGATCACAATTAGCTTGGAGTTTCTCTGCAACAGAAAGTTCTTCATACTTCTTTGTCTTAGTAGTGCCATCCTCTTCTATAACAGTTGGCCAAACAAGTGGACCATTTAAAGTGAGTTAAGAATCATTCTCCCGTTCTCCCTATTCTCTATGTATAATTCCATACGACTCTTCCATGAGTCATACAAGGATTTTTCCAACACGGGAGGACGGTTGTTGGCACCAACAATGATCATAAATTCTGCTAATGTTGTCATTTTGAATTGATTGATTCAATGAGAAAATATAACCTTTTGATTGATCACTGATTAGAGGTTATTGTGTTAAATTGATGTTTGTTTTGAGTGAATGAGTCTTAAGATTACATGGGATTTTACAATTCTTGACAAAACCGAGAAAATAATTGAATACTTCACGGGATTTTACAAATCACAGAAAAACCGTATAAATCTCCAAGGCAATATGGTATAAATCTCCAAAGGTAAGTGTATAAATCACCCAAGTGTAACGTATAAATCACCATAAGAAAAATGTATAAATCGCCGTACTCAATTACGTATAAATCGCCGGATTAACACAAGTATAAATCGTCGTACTCAATAACGTATAAATCGCCGTATTCAACACGTATAAATCGCCGAATTCAAAGAGTGTGTATAAAAAGCCTTCTTCAAAAACTTCAAATCACTTAAAGACACAATTTTTAACGTTTTTACTTGATTTCACTTGTACTTCTTGCTATTCTAAGACTAGGAGAACCTTAAAAACACAAACTTTATGGTTTTTAACACAAAAAATTTGAAATCAAGATTCTTGTACCCAAAACCATTTTTCGAACCAAAACAACAAAAAGGTAAAGTTTTTTGAGTTTTTCTAAGGATTTTCTTGTACAACTAACCTTAACTAAGATAAACAAAGAAGAAAGTTTATAGCTTTATGGTTTTTTAAACCCACGAAAGATGAAAATCTCTTGTAAAGCTTCGAACCAAACTCACGCCTAAAACAAGTAAGCAAAACGCACACAAAACCTTGCTAAACCACCCCATGGCTCTTGATACCAATTTTAGAATATATGATATATCTTATCTCACAATCAAATGACAAGAAAACTAGAGAGAGAGTGGAAGGATTGAACACTTTGGAGAGAAAAAGGAAAAAGAGAATATTAGATTAGAAAATGGGAAAGTGAACAACCAACCCTCTTCAAGGTGTGGAGAGGGGTATAAATACATCAATATGGCCGACCATGGGCTTGAGCATGGACTCTCCATGGGCCTTGGCCTTTCTACCTTATCTAGGTTCCAAAAACTATACTACGAGCGTATCTTATGATATTATGGAAGTGACCGATACTTTTCGAATTCCTGACAATAAGACGTTTTTTTTCTGTATTTAACAAAAAAGTAAATATTATTTACTGGATGATTGTACATTTCAATATGTATTATCTTATGTATAACAATAAAATGAAGGAGTTTTTTCAATGCGTGTCAGCTCATCGAACGTCACATGAATAGTTTCCATAAGTTTTTGGGTTCTCCTGTTATAGATTCAGAAAGCTTTCTTTGTTGGCGCGTAACCAACAAAAATTCCAATATCGGCCTTTGCATTTAGTTCACCCAAATCCTCACTATGGTTGGTCGGATAACAGAGTACAAAGACATAAAGAAAAATCCGGCTTCTTGTCGTGCATCATCTCATATGGAGTTTTGTTGTATCGAAGACGAATTAGAGAACGGTTTTAGGTATAACAAGCTGTGTTGATTGCTTTGGCCCATAGAAACAGAGGAGCTTTTGAAAATATCAACATAGTGTGAGTAGCTTTCACAAGAGTTCGGTTTCATCTTTTGACAATGCTGTTCTGTTGAGGAGCTCGAGCAACAGAAGTTTGATGCGAAATGCCGACATTTTCATAAAAATCACGAAGAGTCTGATTGACAAATTCAGTTCCATTATCTGTTCTAACATTATGGACAGTGGCATTCAATCGAACTTGAATATTTTTTATGCATTTGATGATAGCGTCAGGAGCTTCATCCTTTGATCTCGGAAATTTAACCCAAGTAAATCGAGAGTAATCGTCAACAATTACCACGATATACTTTTTCCCGTTAATGCTCTCCGCAGGCATCGGGCCATAAAGATCCATATGCAAAAGATATAGTTTCTCTTGGTTAGTGTCCTTAGCTTTGGGTTGATGAGAGGATTTCTTGCTTTTTCCTAATGCACATGCTGAACACAGATGATCTTTCTAAAATTTAAGCTTTGGAATGCCTCGAGCAAGACCGTCTTTGGCTAGCTTGTTAAGAGTACCGAATTTGAGATGTGATAACCGACGGTGCCATAACCAGCTCTTAGTGTTTAAAGCTTTTGATAGAAGACAGATCATAGAAGTCTTTAGCATGTCATCAAGCGAGATTGTGTACAGATTTGTGTCTCTGGAGCCTGAAAGTAGATCCACCTTATAAATTCCGAATAAAGCAAGTGTTTTTCTAAAAAGCAACTTCAAGATCAACGTCATAAAAATTTTCCAACAGAAAACAAGTTATGTCCAAGCCCCTCAATATACTACACCCTTAAGATAATAATGTTCCCTAGCTGATAGCCACTATACCCCATTATCTTTGCTACTTGGTCATTTCTAAATCGAACAGTTCCTAGAACTTTACTAACGAAGTTCATGAGTTGAGAGCGTTCCCAATCATATGTTTTGAGCATCCATAGTCCAGATACAAGAGAACAAACTTGACAACCTATCATTGACAAGAGAAGAAGAAGATGGAAAATCTGTAGCATTGGATCCCCAAAATTGATTGGGTTTCGAGTTGTTAGCATTCTTATATTCTACGATCTTAGCTTTTTTACTCGAACCTATTGATTTTATTTGTTTGGGTCTCTGGTTTTGGTGTTTCAACTGAATTAGAAGTGGTTTCCTTAAGATGCACTATTTTCTTAGGAGTGATCCTAGTTAAAGGGCACGAGTTACCAACTATAGTCAAAAATCTTCCTGTTGGTTTCCACTTATGTCCTACTTTAGTGAACACTTTACCCATAGGTTTCCAAATATTATGATGTTTTCTTCTCATAAAAGACTTAGATTTAGATCCCACATTTACAAAATCAAGAAAACACACATCATGATTTGCATCAAACATACATTGATTACATTTAACACATATTGTAACACCCCCAAAAATGTGTCGCAACGAAAATATGTCCGGGAGTGTTACTTCATAATACAACAACACAAGATACAAGAGAACGACCTCTAATTGTTTCGTTTGAAAAGTAATCTCGTTGATTTTCTTGAAATTGATATAACATTTGTCCCATAATTGCATCACAATGAAAAGCTTGAAAGCAATATAACGAGATTTGATCATTTGTATGTAAGTAGAAATCCATGAATGTAGTCTTGTCAATTTAAACTCTAATGCACATCAAGTAAGCCAAGCATCTAATTCACATGAGAAAAACATGCTTAAAAGGGTCAACATAAAGTTGGTGAGTTCATAGATTTTTATAAGTACAAATCTTGGATCTAAAATTTGGAAAGCATGTATGACCATTTTAATCCTTATAATAGTCACCAAAATGTATGTATGAATGTTAAATCAAAGATGTGTTATATTGACATCTGTATCCCATATTATACGTCACAAAAAGAATAAGTATTTAGTTGGACAAAGCCGTTTGTAAAGTATGCTGATTTGTATCCAACAATAGTCTCCTTGTCGTGAGTTACGATTGCACCCTAAGTTTATGAAACTGCGTTCGTAGATTGTATGTATGCCACTTTATTCAAGGCCACATTAATAGTTACTTGTGTATATACTTGTTGGCCCCGGTGCACCCCAATCCAATCGTGTTTTACATGGTATAAAGTTCGTATAACGTTCGTTTACCCAGTGATAGCTAATCACCCGAACGGGGATTGTCAATCCCGAATAGATCTATTTCATAACATTCGCGCTCACCCTCCAAGTGATTACCATTCATGCAACCTAAGCTAATCCGTAATCATAAAAGTATAGTATGTGCTGCGTTCAAAAATTAAACCAAGTATTGTATCTCATCGCGAGAT
Organism: Tanacetum coccineum; assembly: GCA_026074375.1. Lineage (NCBI taxonomy): Eukaryota > Viridiplantae > Streptophyta > Magnoliopsida > Asterales > Asteraceae > Tanacetum > Tanacetum coccineum. The sequence goes on along the minus strand of BQNB010022353.1, from coordinate 12,757 downwards.
ATATAAATGAGTATGTAAACCAATTTGTAAGCAACCATGTAAATGAATTTATAAACAAGCATATTCTCACCCCAAAAATATATGTAAAACATGTAAAACGTGGGGCTATAAACTCACCTCGATATTGTAGAACGATTGGCAGAATTTCACATATTAAGCACAACATAACCAGAAACCGGAACGGCTCGATCAAGAAGTTGCTGTTTATCTTAACGACTAAGACCCACTAGCCTAGGATAATGTATTTGGGTTTTCCGATGGATGATTACATCAATGCGACACGTTGATAAAAGATTTAGATTTCAAGTTGTAATAGTTTGGTGGTTGGTTAAATAAAATAAATCTAAAGTAAACACAAAGTATGTAATATATTTCGTATATATTACATATGAAAAATTGAACAAGTATATAATTCATATCGTGAATTATATAACAAAGGCAAACAACCGAAATAATAATTCAAAATGTATATAATACACGACATGTATTATATATAAGGAAAGTACTATACAAGAGACGCGAGAATAATAATTAAAACATACATTTCGACACGTTTTCGAAAAATCACCAATTTAATTAATAAGAGTTCTTGTGTAAAAGTAAACGCACGTTAAAAAGTTACGAATCATGTACACGATGTTGGTAAAACTATTACAAAAGTCACAATTTCACCTCATAGTCGGGAATTTATAAAATAATATTTTATAAATTAGTATTTCGTTTTCTTTTTAGCTATAATAGTTGTCTCATTTGTAAAAGTATAGTTATCGTATATTTATTGTATAATAGCACATTAAAAATCTTAAGAATATATAACTCCTTTCTTTTATCGGGTTTCCAAGATAATAGAAGTTTTAAGTGAAAAATAGTAAGTATAGAAATTTGTTGAAACTTTGGCATAACCTATTCGTTTATACGACGTTTCCCATATCTATAAAATTCAATGTTTTTCACTTTTAATCAATCAATTCATGTTGCAAATACCCGCTTAATTCAATATATATCTAGACTAGATCAAACAAATAACAAAACTAAGCAAAAACCAAGCACACCCCTTATTGGGGTTACTGTCCCAAACGCACCCTTATGGATGTTAAACAGCAAACAAAACACCCCTGTTGGTTGTAAAACGCAAAACCAAACACCTTTTTATGGCTAACAAAAACACAAAAACGAAAATAATGATTAACAAATTTATTTAACCATTTACCACCATTAGATCCGGTTTTATATTTATAAAAACTTACGATATATTTATTATTTGATTTATATAAACCAAACGCACCCATGTGGTGAATCTGTTAACCCAAACGCACCCTTATGGGGAATCTGTTAACCCAAACGCACCCATGTGGTGAATCTGTTAACCCAAACGCACCCTTATGGGGAATCTGTTAACCCAAACGCACCCTTTCGGTGTTTCAGTTAACTCAAACGCACCCTTATGGTTTTTCTGTTAACCCAAACGCACCTTTATGGTTTTTCTGTTGAACCAAACGCACCCTCTCGGTGCTTCTGCTAAACCAAACGCACCCTAGTGGTGTTAAGAATAACCAAACACACCCTAGTGGTGTTAAACCCAGATCCAAACGCACCCTATGGTGCTGATACTAAACCAAACACAGCCTTGGTGTGGTTTTTAAAACCAAACGTAACCTTGTGGTGGTTTAAAACCACACGCACCCTTGTGGTGGTGATGCGTCGGTGGGGGTGGTGATGGATGGCAGCGGCTAGTGACATCGGTGGTGATGATGGTGACGATGATGTTGGCGGTTGGCGATGGTGATGGTGATGGAAGTGGTGGTGAGGTGGGCGGCTGCTACTGCAGCAGGTGGTGGTGGCGTGGAGGTGGTAGCAACGGCGATGGAAGTGGGGTTGGTGGCGGCGTACGTTGGAGATGGAGAGGGATGAAGTGGAGGTGCTGCGAAGGTGGGGCAGCCGTGGATGGTGTGATGACGATGGTGAAGTTGACCGCCGACGGCGGCTGGCCGGAGGCGGTGCCAGAAAAGATGAAGGAGAGGGAGTGGGGGCTAGGGTTTGATAACAAAATGACATGATACCCTAATTGTTTTCTATTTATACCCAAAAGTCTAAAAAAATATGGCAAGTATATAATACTTGAGGGGCTAATGGTGTAAATATTACCACAGGGACTGAAAACGTAATTTTTGGTAAATAATGGTTCGGGGCTCGTTTAGGCTAGTTAACAGTAGATTTAAGACACGAAAATTGCGCCGTTGCGTTCGAAATGATTTTTCCCATAAGATTGAGTATTCACTCGACTATTATTGCATAAATGTTTTATAACATTTATTTAAAATGTTTATTATTTATTTGTGTATCACGGATAAACTTTATCCGTAAAATGAACTTTAACTTAAATATTCGCGTTTTTAATAAACGTTTTTGAAATAAAATGTTAAATATTTTTATTAAATAAATTGTGATATTTTAATATAAATTTAGTTATTTTGGGTCGGTACACGTTGTTCTCGTTTTCAAAATTTTGCGAGGGTATTTTAGTCAGTTTCTGCTTGTTTTCGGGTCTCGGGCAAAACTAAAAAGTTGTCCGGAATGTCGTTTTACATCAAATTGCTTTAGAGTTCGAGTCGTGAGAATGTGATTTAGCGGGTCGTTTTTGATAAGTCAACTTAGGAATAACATAAATATTTTCTCGTTTTCAAGTCAAATAAGTAAAAAAATAAATTTACACATGAGAGATATGTAATAATAAATATGATTTATTATTTAAATATGTTCCAAAAAATTACCGGTTACGCGGTAATCGTTTTTATGTGACAATAAAAGATCAAAAGTCAAAAAGTCAAGTCGGACCCGAAAAGTCAAAGGGTAAAATAGTCATTTAAAATTCCAAAAATTGCCGGTTGTTACAGTACCTACCCCTTAAAGGAATCCCGTCCCGGGATTCGATTCTTGTTAACCTATTGTGTGATCAAGAAAAGATTTCAGATTTAATAACCAGTTTTTAAACATGGCGTTGATAACTTTAGTCAGCAAAATTAGATGTTTCGACACTTCTCAACATACCAAAATTGTTTGGCTAGGCTTGACCAGGATATTTAATCCATCAAAATAGATATCTCAACAAAATATCATTACAGGTCTTATGACTGATATAAACGCGTTATATAGAGAGTCTCTTAATAGTGAAAACGTCAAGAAGAAAGTGTAGTCGCGTAAGTATGTTTGTATAAAGTTTTAAATGTTCAAGGACAGAGTCTCGTTTCTGATATCTGTAATGTTCGATGATTAATAACGGACGAGGCTAATGGATGTAAGTATTCAACCTACTTAGGCAGTACTAGGATGTATCGCGACCTAAGTCTTCGTACTAGTGGCCCGAAATGAATAGTTCGACTAGATGTTTCGTCGATAGGTGTTTATCTGCTTTAAGAGGGGGGGGGGGGGCCGGGTTTGCCTTTACCTATTGGATTAACGGTTGTACAGCTGGGAACGATCAGGGACTCCTTAACAACAACAAAACCATTAACGACAATAACTATAAGAAATGGTGATGAGATGCAGAGAGTGAGGACATTTAGAGAAACAATATCCCCAGAATAAAGTTCAACAAATGGGAGGAGCTCGCGGGAGAGCTTATGCAACAGACGGCGGAATATGGTACTTAGTCGTTAGTTCGAGGATGAATCAAATCCATTAGCTAAAGTGTGCACAAGTTGGTTAGCTCCACAAACAGTTCACGATCGTAAAGATTTGTAACGGTAAAAGTAATAACTTAAGAATGAGATAAGGTAGTTCATGTTGGGATTCTTGATTTGATGAGACAAAATAAATAAAAGAATGAAACAAAAGGACCTAAATCTTGGCAAACTATGTAATTCTACAAAGGATGGAAGGATTTTAAGAGAAAATTAATGAGGATTTGGCAAAGATTTTACAAGATAAAGACTAGGAAAGTATTTTAATGTGATTTAATGTGATTTGATATGATTTAAATGTTTACTTATCTATTGATTTAACTTTCTTTGTAATGCCATGATCTTCTTATAAAGAGATCATAGGCGTGTAGTTTTAGACATTCATAGAAACATCGACTGATGAGAGTCGAATAGTAAAGGGGTGTGTGTGTGTGTACACCATAGTTAGTTAATTAGTTAGTTAGTACACCATAGTAGTTGGTGTAGCCCCAAGTTATAGTTGGGGAGTTAATGGGAATGAACGTTCAATAAACGTAAAACCTTTTCTTTGATAATATTGCTTTTTATTATTCCGCTGCGGTATGTTCAGTATTATCTGTTGTAAAACTATCTAGAATGAGCTTAAAACGATTCTACTTTGTCGGTTATCAGAGCCTCGTGGCTCTCGATCTAAGATTATTCAAGGTTTTGGTTCGTGTTATTTTTTTTGTGTAATAGGCGAATTTAAAGAAACTAGGGTTTTCACAAACCCTAATTCCATAAAAAAAGAAAAGTATTAAAGATGCTGTATGTTTTTGTTGCTGTACATTCAAAAGATATGGTATGTTTCATGATCAAGGCAGTAACAAAGAAGATCCGTGGCGTTAACAGCAGGTTATTGAAGGTTTTCGTGACAAGGAGAAGAAGGGCTTTCATGTGTTGGTGTTCCAAACAGAAGCAGGTTTCTTGGATAGGCAACAAGAATCGATTAAAGAGTTTTTACGCATATTAGAAGTTCATGTTAGTATTGCTGTTTGAAGTATTATGAATGACATGGTGAGCAATAACTACGATTGGTTGATGTTGTTTAAACGTATGATATAAAGAAGACAACAGGAAGATGGTTTTGCTGTTCATGCTTAAGAAAAGAATTAAAACAGTTGGATTCACACATGACAGCAAAAGAAAGTACTGTGTGAATACTTGAAGCTACTGTGTTATGGCTGTCATGAAGGTTTAGGCATACAGGTTGTTTGTTTATGGATCTGATGTTCGTGATTTTATGATGTCAATGAAGAAACATGATGCTATACGTGATGAATATAGTTGAGTCATATGGATGTCGAACCTAAAAACTTACGTTAGGGGTTATTAGCAGGGTCGACAGAATGATATTGGTGCACAATGTTAGGGTTTTGGAGGAAACTCACTTTGTTAAACTACGTGGTTTTAATGTTGTTTTGGTACAAGGAAGGAAAGAGATGAGTGGTCATAAGCAGTTTGTATGGATCGTGAGTGATAAAAGAAAGGAAGGAGCTTAAAGTACTGTTCGAACCATAGTACTGCTACCCAAGGAATTATGAAAGTACTGTTTGCTTCGTCCGAGGTATTTTTAATACTGCTAGTTTCGTCCGATATATGATTAATACTGCTAGTATCGGCCGACATCAGACAAAGGAAGATTTTTGGATGGATTTGGATCTCAAATAGAACTATTTTTTGAATAGTTTATTCTTATTTATATTATGGCTCATATTTTTGGAGATTTATTGAAGATGTGATTACGAAGACAATTGGTATTTATCAACTTATTTGATGTTGTAGTTGAGTTTTACAGGATGCGTGTTCTTATCCATGACCTTTTAGCAGGAGCGGGTAATCTTGGTTTCGTGACTTTAATGGTGTTGACGAAAAGACTTGTTAAATCTAGCAAAGGTGATACGATCTACCTTATGATTGCTTATACGGTAACATTTGCTATCACTTTAAGGAGTTACAGTTACGTTGTAGTGCTTCGTGTCTCATATAGTTGAGTTGATATTTATCATCATATTATACATTAAAATATATAAATTGAAAAAATTTATATCTTTATGATAAACATAATTTATTTTATATAATTTATTAGTTTATATTAATCAATTTCTTTATATAAAATATGATTATATATTTTTGCAATAATTTATATTTTGTCCAGAGGTGATTTGTTTCTACTTTTATTTTGGTCTTGGTAGAGTTTCGAACGTCACGTGGATATGTGCAAGTTATCAAGACACAATAAGACACAAGTTTGGGAGATTCTACTTCTTCATCAAATTCGTTATACTCTATTTTCTTCATCAGTGATCACTACATAGAGCCTACAGAGTTCGAGATTCAAGAGATGGTAAACATATGGGTTTCAGGGGAAGCTTATTGATTAAATGTTTAACCATCTACATGCACCACTTGAGGGGAAGTGTTTCATTACTACTGCTGATCTTTATTACTACTGCTAGTTTATATTTCTACTGCTCAAAGTCATTTTTCGTATTATGCTTCATGGAGGGTATTTTGAGTATTGGAAGGCTGGATTAGTAGTTGTGGTATATGATTTGTAGCTGTTATGATCCAAGTTGCATTTCTACAGAAGACCCCTATTAGATGATTACAAAAAGGGGAAGAAGATTACAGGTTTATTGATTTGCAGCTTATTATGTGTGGTGGCATGATCATAAGTTAAGGGGAAGCTATCTACAAAGGAAGATTTTGTTTCATTCAGGGAGATGATTACATCTCAACTTCAGGGGAAGCTTTGGCTTTATGATGAAGTTCATACACGACTTTGTTTGTTTTGTCATCATCAAATAGGGGAAGATTGTTGGGATTCTTGATTTGATGAGACAAAATAAATAAAAGAATGAAACAAAAGGACTAAATCTGGCAACTATGTAATTCTACAAAGATGGAAGATTTTGAAGAATTAATGAAGATTTGGTCAAAGATTTACAAGATAAAGACTAGGAAAGTATTTAATGTGATTTAATGTGATTTAATATGATTTAAATAGTTTCCTTATCTATTGATTTACTTCCTTTGTAAGCCATGATCTCTCCCTATATAAAGAGATCATAGGCGTGTAGTTTTAGACATCCATAGAAACATCGACTGATGAGAGTCGAATAGTAAAGGGGTGTGTGTGTGTGTGTACACCATAGTTAGTTAATTAGTTAGTTAGTACACCATAGTAGTTGGTGTAGCCCCAAGTTATAGTTGGGGTAATAGGAGAACGTTCAATAAAGAAAACCTTGTTTGATAATATTGCTTTCTTATTATTCCGCTGCGTGTTCAGTATTATCTGTAAAACTATCCTAGATGAGCTAAAACGATTCTACAGTTCAAGTGAGGCCTTAAGATTCTGCTGAGTGGTAAGACACGATTGTGTCTCTAGACCTTTTTAACGGATTCCGGTGATTGTCGGGTTCGAGTTCATACTCGTTTCATATCGGATACCATTAAGCCCACTCATTTATAATTCATTATTTGCATAAAGAAGCGTCCCAATTTATGTAAATAATGAATTGATACACTTATGGTTCGGTGATTTACAATTTATTTATTTAAATGAAGAGGCGTCCCAATCCTTTCTAATAAAGAGATTATAAATCATCCTACTTAATAATTTTCGATGCAATACGCGTACTCACATAACCTTCAAGGTGATGGATAACATGACAATGCAGTTGTTCTAATGAGCATGGAACGAATGTTTAGAACTCGTCTTCGGAAACGGGGTGTAAAATTATCAGGGGAAATCGACATAGAGTTCAAGATATTTAACGAGTACTCGATTAGAGTAAATACGACAAAGGTCCTTATGAACGAGTCAACATAGCAATTATCACATCAATCCTCCTATTACAAGTCCCGCCCATACAAGACTTGTAATACTTAGATTCATACATAATTCCATGTAAACAAAATTATAACGGTTTTCGTGTAATACGATATTGTATAAAGTTATGAAAAAAATATATTCTTAGAGACCATTGTTTAACTTACAATGTCTGAGAACGAAGTGAGACCATTGTGCAACTCACAATGTCTAAGAAGTAAAATGAGACCATTGTGCAACTCACAATGTCTAAAGAGATGTTCTGGTATTTATATAAATAACTCTTATATAAATAAATGTACAATATACGCAGAGGGATGCAAGCATATATATTACATATATGTATGTCATGTAAGCACTTAATGTAACAAGTAATGTAAGCAAGTAAAGGCAAGTAGTGTGTATGCACTTTGAAAATATTTGCTGTGATGCAATGTTTGTGAAAACGGTTATAGTCTAGGATAAAATATGCAACCTAGTTCTCTATAACCAGTGCCCTGATACCAATCTGTAACACCCCTAAAAATGTGTCGCAGCGGAAATATGTCCGGGAGTGTTACTTCATAATACAACAACACAAGATATAAGAGAACGACCTCTAATTGTGTTGTTTGAAAAGTAACCTCGTTGATTTTTTTGAAATTGATATAACATTTGTTCCATAATTGCACCACAATGAAAAGCTTGAAAGCAATACAACGAGATTTGATCATTTGTATGTAAGTAGAAATCCATGAATGTAGTCTTGTCAATTTAAACTCCAATGCACATCAAGTAAGCCAATCATCTAATTCACTTGAAAAAAACATGCTTAAAAGGGTCAACATAAAGTTGGCGAGTTCATAGATTTTTAAAAGTACAAATCTTGGATCTAAAATTTGTAAAGCGTGTATGACCATTTCAATCCTTATAATAGTTACCAAAATGTATGTATGAACGTTAAATTAAAGATGTGTATGACCATTGTATCCCATATGATAGTCACAAAAAGTTAAGTATAGTTGGAACAAAGCGTTTGTAAAGTATGCCTGACCATTGTATCCAATACAATAGTCACCTTGTGTGATTACGATTGTACCCCTAAGTTCATGAAACTGCGACGTAGACTTGTATGTATGCCACTTTATTCAAGGCACAATAAGAGTTCATGTGTATATACTTGTTGGCCCTGTAGACCCGAATCCAATCGTGTTCCGACATGGTATAACGTTCGTTACCGGTGATAGCTAGTCACCCGAACAGGGATTGTCAATCCCAAATAGATTTATTTTATAACATTCGCTCTCACTCTCCAAGTGATTTACAGTTCATTCAACCTAAGCTAATCCGTAATCATTCGAGTAAAATTCAAGTATGTGTTTACGTCCAAAAATTAAACCACGTATTGTATCTCATTGCGATATATATAAATGAGTATGTAAACCAATTTGTAAGCAACCATGTAAATGAATTTATAAACAAGCATATTCTCACCCCAAAAATATATGTAAAACATGTAAAACGTGGGGCTATAAACTTACCTCGATGTTGTAGAACGATTGGCAGAATTTCACATATTAAGCGCAGCACAACCGGAAACTGGAACGGCTCGATCAAAAAGTTGCGATTTATCTTAACGGCTAAGACCTACTAGCCTAGGATAATGTATTTGGGTTTTCTGATGGATGATTACATCAACGCGACACGTTGATAAAAGATTTAGATTTCAAGTTGTAATAGTTTGGTGGTTGGTTAAATAAAATAAATCGAAAGTAAACACAAAGTATGTAATATATTCCATATATATTACATATGAAAAATTAAACAAGTATATAATTCATATCGTGAATTATATAACAAAGGCAAATAACCGAAAGAATAATTCAAAATGTATATAATACACGACGTGTATTATATATAATAAAAGTACTATATAAGAGACGCGAGAATAATAATTAAAACATACATTTCGACACGTTTTCGGAAAATCACCAATTTAATTAATAACAGTTCTCGTGTAAAAGTAAACGCACGTTTTAAAGATACGAATCATGTAAACGATGTTGGTAAAACTTTTACAAAAGTCATGATTTCACCTCATAGTTGGGGATTTATAAAATAATATTTTATAAATTAGTATATCGTTTTCTTTTTAGCTATAATAGTTGTCTCATTTGTAAAAGTATAGTTCTCGTTTATTTATTGTATAATAACACATTAAAAATCTTAAGACTATATAACCCCTTTCTTTTATCGGGTTTCCAAGATAATAGAAGTTTTAAGTGAAAAATAGTAAGTATAGAAATTTGTAGAAATTTTGGCATAACCTATTCGTTTATACGACGTTTCCCATATCTATAAAATTCAATGTTTTTCACTTTTAATCAATAAATTCATGTTGCAAACACCCGCTTAATTCAATATATATCTAGAGTAGATCAAACAAATAACAAAACTAAGCAAAAACCAAGCACACCGCTTATTGGGGTTGCTGTCCCAAATGCACCCTTATGGCTGTTAAACAGCGAACCAAACACCCCGGTTGGCTGTAAAACGCAGAACCAAACACCCCTTTATGGCTAACAAAAACACAAAAACGAAAATAATGATTAACACATTTATTTAACCATTTACCACCATTAGATCCTGTTTTATATTTATAAAAACTTAAGATATGTTTATTATTTGATTTATATAAACCAAACGCACCCTTATGGTGAATCTGTTAACCCAAACGCACCCTTTCGGTGTTTCAGTTAACCCAAATACACCCTTATGGTTTTTCTGTTAACCCAAACGCACCCTTATGGTTTTTCTGTTGAACTAAACGCACCCTCTCGGTGCTTCTGCTAAACCAAACGCACCCTAGTGGTGTTAAGAATAACCAAACGCAACCTAGTGGTGTTAAAACCAGATCCAAACGCACCCTATGATGCTGATACTAAACCAAACGCACCATTGGTGCGGTTTTTAAAACCAAACGCACCCTTGTGGTGGTTTAAAACCACACACACCCTTATGGTGGTGATGCGTCGGTGGGGTGGTGATGGATGGCAGCGACTGGTGACGTCGGTGGTGATGATGGCGACGATGATGTTGGCGGTTGTCGATGGTGATGGAAGTGGTTGTGAGGTGGACGACTGCTACTACAACAGGTGGTGGTAGCATGGAGGTGGTAGCAACGGCGATAGAGGTGGGGTTGTGGCGGCGTGCATTGGAGATGAAGTGGGACGAAGTGGAGGTGCTGCGAAGCTGGGGCAGCCGTGGATGGTGAGGATGACGATGGTGGCGTGGTGAAGTTGACCGCTAACAGCGGCTGGCCGGAGGTGGCGCCGGAAAAGATGAAGGAGAGGGAGTGGGGGCTAGGGTTTGATAACAAAATGACATGAAACCTTAATTGTTTTCTATTTATACCCAAAAGTCTAAAAAAAGTATGGCAAGTATATAATACTTGAGGGCTAATGGTGTAAATATTACCACAGGGACTGAAAACGTAATTTTTGATAAATAATGGTTCGGGGCTCGTTTAGGCTAGTTAACGGTGGATTTAAGACACGAAAATTGCGCCGTTGCATTCGAAATGATTTTTCCCATGAGATTGAGTATTCACTCGACTATTATTGCATAAATGTTTTATAACATTTATTTAAAATGTTTATTATTTATTTGTGTATCACGGATAAACTTTATCCGTAAAATGAACTTTAACTTAAATATTCGTATTTTTAATAAACGTTTTTGAAATAAAATGTTAAATAATTTATTAAATATTTTTATTAAATAAATTGTGATAATTAAATATAAATTTAATTATTTTGGGTCGGTACACGTTGTTCTCGTTTTCAAAATTTTGCGAGGGTATTTCAGTCATTTTCTGCTTGTTTTCGAGTCTCGGGTAAAACTAAAAAGTTGTCCGGAATGTCGTTTTACATCAAATTGCTTTAGAGTCTGAGTCGTGAAAATGTGATTTAGCCAGTCGTTTTTGATAAGTCAACTTAGGAATAACATATATCTTCTCGTTTTCAAGTCAAATAAGTAAAAAAATAAATTTACACATGAGAGATATGTAATAATAAATATGATTTATTATTTAAATATGTTCCGAAAAATTACCGGTTACGCGGTAATCGTTTTTATGTGACAATAAAGATCAATAGTTAAAAAGTCAAAAAGTCAAGTCGGACCCGAAATGTGAAAGGGTAAAATATTTATTTAAAATTCTAAAAATTGCCGGTTGTTACACATATTAACTCAGATTTCACATTTAACATAGTATGCTTAACATTTGCATCACAAATATAGTCTTTAACACGATTCTTTTTATTAGACTTAGATTTAACTTTTTATAAAAGTATTTTTATACATTTAAGTGTATAACCTCACGTAATTCATAACTCCTTCGTATCGATTGAAAAATTACGATTCTTATTGATTTGGAATTCTAAAAATATGTAGGATCTGTTAAAAATAATAAACCTTATATATCAGTAGTGGTTTATAACTTGTTTTTATAAAATCTCTTTTATAACGTGTTTAATTAACGTATAACTCGTAAACTACGTATCTTTTTCGTTATTAATCCATTTTTCGAGTTTCTTACCTTTTTGGAATCTTCATGAGACGTACTATGTTATTAAAATATAAAATAAACAAGTTATGTGTCGAATTAAAGCAGAAAGTTTGGTTGTTTTTCATAAAAACATGTTTTAAACTTGATTTTGTACTTTTAAGCTTAATCATCTTGTTACAATTCCATTACAACTCTCAACTTCACATGTCTTACACACCTAGAGTCCCTAGTCCATGATTAGTCCATATTTTGTCTAAAATAACAAGATCACAAGTTTACATACTCATTTGCTCATGACATGTATAAGTAACTTTTTATAACAACTAGTTTATACATATGCTTTTTATACATAAACCACAGGGGTACAACACTTATATTTCCATCAAAACATGTTATTAATATCTACATAACATATGTAAAAGCATGTAAAACCATTATCACAAGTAAAAATCCATTTTACAAGTTCAAAAGTATCCTAAATGATGATGAGCCATATAAACATTATATACATATGAAATCATGAAAGTAAATGATGTAGGGTTTTTAGATACCCTTGATGTGTAGTAGGATGAAAAGTAACAACTTACACACTTGGAAACCCTAATTCTAATTAAAACCCTAATCCTTCCTTTTCTTGCTTCAACACTTGTAAATGCTTAACCAATCCTTGCAAAC
>BQNB010022352.1:12711-63104 GCA_026074375.1 Tanacetum coccineum | reverse complement strand
TCATATTTTGCATCGTACTTATTTCTTGGCTTTGCTTGCATGTGCATGGTTTCATATAAAGAGGATTTATATAAACTTGTGCTTATGCAGGTCATGACTGCTCCTGTTATTTCTATTTCGTCTGATACATCTGAGGAGAGTGTGGGTTCTCATGCCCCACGAGTGATTCTCTTTGGTGCTATTCCTGCTATTATCCCTGTTATCCCTGAGGTTCCTGTTGCTCCAGCTGACCCTATAGTTACACCGGAGGTGGGGGCAGTTTCAGTCGTCTTACCTTTCGGGGTACTTGATTAGTGGATTATTCACCTTCTTCTGATTCTGATCCATCGGAGGATTCTTTACCTCCCGCACCAGATTTGCTATTGGTTTCACCCTTGTTGTGTTCTGATGATTCGGAGGCGGACGGTGAGTCCGAGTCTGCTGAGCAGAGACCCGTATCGTCATCTCATGATACTCTTGCACCATTATCAGAGTTTACCCTTGCACCTATTGTTGCCCCACCCGGGATTCGTCGACATTCAACGACTCTTATCCGACCCGGTGAGGCTATCCCTTTCGGTCGACCTTATCACACCCATCCTAACGGGCCGCGTAAGTTATTGACTGCGAGGAAGAGAGTTAAACCTTTACCTGCTCATAGACTTGCATGAAGACGTGTATCTCATCATTCATCGGATCGTCATTCTTCATCAGAATCATCTTCTTCTAGTGCACCTTCAGATCATTCCTTATCCAAACATACACCACCAGACACCACCGATGCTGATTTATCTACACCACAGAGATTTGTTCATCGATCACTTGCTAGGACTCCACGACATAGTAAGGCTTTTAGACGTTGGAGGTCTGCACCATTGTCTACCCCTTACCCACCGACTACATTAGAGTCATCCTTAGGTTCATCTTCTGAGAGGTCATTGGATTTATCTTCACCTTCTTCTGGACCTTTTCGCAAGAGATGTAGATCCCCTACTGCTTCGGTACCATCATCTACTTATCTTTCGAGGTCGATAGCCCCTACTCCTGTTGATCTTTTACCACCTCGCAAGAGGTTTAGAGATTCATACTCACCAAAGGATAGCAGAGAGGAGCATATGAAGGTGGATACTGCTGATGCAGAGGCTATTACAGATGTAGGTATTAGTGAGGGAGTTGTAGCTCACCCTGAAAATGGTGTAGGTATGGGATTTAAGATTGCTGCTAGTAATGTTAGGGAGGATGATGAGGAGTTTGAGGCAGAGGCTAGTGCGGCAGACACGAGAAAGATCGTTGTAGATCCATTGGCTATTAGTGATAGTTCTGAGTCTTCTAAAGGAGGTATACCTGATCTTGAGGATACTATTTATGATATAGTTTACTACATGTCAGAGGTTCGTATTGATAGGATTAATTAGATTGAGACCACTCAAAAACGGTTGGAGACTAGTCAGATGGTAGCTAGTGGAGAGCGAGCTAGTTTGGTTGAGAGAATTGGGAGTTTGAGACTGGAGTACCTAAAGGTTTGAGCTATGTTGAGTATAGAGAGAGATCAGATTGACAGTATTCATTGGCACATGGCACTTTCACAGGAGGAGTTTCGTCAGGTTCGTAGGGAACGTGATATCGGAGGAGACTTAGGAGGTTGGAATCGTATGTTGAGAGACATTTGGGTTTTCACCCTTAGACTAGTAGTGCCACGATCATGTAGGACATTAGACTGATGGTTAGGTCTAGATGTTGGCAGTAGAAATAATCGTAAATCATGTACCTATTTTGGGTTGGTTGTAACTGAATTATGCTTTTATTCGTGAAATGAAAAGCTTGTTTTGATTCTCTCGCATATTCATCTATATTGTTATTTACTTGTTCTGGCAAAACATGTTCTATTGTATTTTCTGTAGGTCCTTGGTTTAGGATATGACTGGCCTTTGTAAGACGATAGATAACTTGGATAAATCCAAATCAACTATATGAGAGACACTGACTATGAATTATGATGGTTAGCCTCAATTATGAGTCGTACAAGTAAAGCCTCGGTCACTCTTAACGATGGAGCATCGTCTTAATTAGTTAATTGTTGTAAATTAAATATTATCGGGTATCGGGCTCGATAGTTAACTAATATGTATATTTTCGGTTAATTCCCAAACAAAACCCGAGCCCGGTCCCTAGTTTATGAAGTCCGCGCCGTCACATTAAATGTGTAGGGGGTATATATATATTTATAGAGTATTGTTCTACAATATCTAAATATATATATAGATAATTTTCATATGAAAAATATTCAAGTTTTTTATTCTCGTAAATCTAAAATCTAAATCCTTTTTCTCTCTCCTATTACGTCTCTCTCTCTCTCTTCTCTATACATTGTTTCGTGTTTTTCGGATATGAAGTGGAAAGTGAGTAAATCGGATCCACAAACACTTGAATATCACTTGCTCGAATAACCCCTGAATCATCCAAAACCCCAACTTCAATCAGAAATCCACGTTCAGATCCCAACAAATCTGTCACACTTCGAAATTCACACCTATTCAATTCGACATGACGACTCAGTAAACACAGTCCACCTCAGAAATCCAAATGGCAAAACAATAAAAAGCAAGCTGTTCAAAGCGCGGTCCACAATGCTTGGAAACCAGGAAGATATACTTTTCTCAGTTGCATTCGCGTTTTCTTACTACGATACCTTGACACTACAACGAATGGTGAATATAAAGTAAGTGCATCTTTAGACGGACCCATATTAACCTACAAACGTAACTCATAGCAAGCAGTTGAAGCAGCAGAGAACATTCTACCAGTAGCTGCACATGAAGAAGCTGAGACAATACACAACATGACATCAAGAGAACAGACTTTACTTTCTAGCTGAAAAGGTAAGCTAATTTTCTGATTTTGACTGGTATGAGGGATAAATTCTACTCAACTGTTGATGCATGCCACCACACAAAGGAAATGGGACCGCCATTTGAATAGCTACAACAAGGGACTCGTTGAACGTACAAGACTAGATGAAGACCAATCTGAATTTGAGGTGAATTTGGGAAATTTACTTCTAGAGATGGGAATCCAAGTGGAGTCTTATTAACTCCCACTTACTCCCGGTTTTTACAACTGATGAAAGAGTTGACAGGAACAACTGCCAGTTCATCCTCACAATGCAAGTGAATGTTTCAATTCTTCAACAACTTCAACCAGAAAAATGGTCAAGATTTGATGACATTGTCCAAGAGGTACAGAAATAGTACACGGTCACATATCCAAGCATGTTTGTCACGATCTTGAAGCCGGTTTTCAAAACGAAGTTAATTATATCCGTTATCTGAGAAGATTAGCCAGAAGTGCAAATCATTAGCACTTCTTCGGCTCTGCTCAACCAAATTCAGAAAACTACATGAGTGCAACCTGAACTCTCAAAGATCGAATGCCCCACCATCACACAAGCAATCTTCTTCCACAAGCGAACAAGTCGTCCACCCTAACACAAAGGTAAAGAGATTCGTGCCAACCCTTACTCTTCGAATCTGAGCAGTTTCTGGAGGAAGACAGTGGATCCAAACAAGCTCCGGATGGGATACAGGTTATTTATTCCACGAAAGAACTTGGCACTCCCTTGCTAAAAATTTTTTAAGAAGCCTGTACAAACCTACAACAACATCCATAGAACTTCTGTTCAAACTCCACGAACAAGACTGAGAGATACCACACCAAGTTAAAACCATACAATCATCAAGGCAGTTTTTTTGAGGGAATCAAAAGGACAGTACACAGTTGCTTGGTCCAAGGAAACAAGTAGGCAGTCCGTAGTGTGCAAAAGACCAGGGATACAGTGCTTTAACGCCAGGATTTGACACAGCCAGGGAATGCAGGAAAGCAAAGCGTTTAAAGACTACGCGTAATACACAAGGAGAAGAAATGATGTGCAAACAAGCGAACAATGTGTACCACAGAAAGCTGAGCAAGCCTGAATGCTAAGAAGAACGGATGAAGAGATTTGATGAACAAGAATTGTGAAGCACATTACAGTTACATTGGCAAAGATTTTCAGGAGAGTCTCACCTGCTGAATTCAAGTTCAAACTGATACGCATGGAACAGGTTACAAAAACCATGAAATGAAAATGTATGTTGTTTTTGGGGCCAAAGTGAGACGACAATTCTGGAGCAACTGAAATCCATTAACGAACACATATAGATTTGGATAAGGTGATGATAGCAATGTCATTCCCTGATACCAATCATCGAAATATATGTAACTAATGAAATCAGGTTTTGATCAAAATGTGCGTCCCTGAATTGTGTTTTTGATGATCGATTTGCTGCCTTGCTATATTTAAATTGCTAGAATGTATGAACGACTTGAATACTGAAGGAAAAAAAACGTTTTAAAAAGCAATTAAAGAAAGCGAAACGCATCCATTAACTTCAAGAACTGAAGGAGATCAAAAGCTAACCTTGATGAGTCTGAGGGTAGGGCTCTGGGGAGGCTACCGAGCAGACCGGATAGTGCTCTGATTGCAACTTCAACCAAACAGACGTGAGCTTGGAAGTAAACAGAACGTCGCCTTAGATGACCAAAACGAGTGGATAAATAAAAAAATGACTCAAACAAAGTAACAAGACACTCCTAGACTATAGCTCTTAAAAGAGCATTGACAAAAAAGAGGGTTTAAAAAACTAAAACTATTGGAAATTCCAGTTGTTGCAACAAAACCACGATGACAAGTCAAAAAGAGTCCTGTTAACTAGTCACAATTGAAGGTCCAACTCAAAGAGAAACTAAGTAACATTTTCGGATTTAAAGGTAATGAAGGAAAGACATTGACACGATGATTGAAAGTGACAACAAATAAGTTTTTTAAAATGAAATTCTTTATAAACTCAATCAGTTCATTCATATACCAAAGTCACAAAGGTTAAATCACCCAAATGCGCAACGTAATCATGGTAATCAACATTGCTAATCCCAAAGGTACTTCAAGAAAGCTCCAATCTGAAAGCCTCGTTCGTATGAGATCCCATATGATACTTCATGATCCTAGCAAACAAATTTGCCCCGATGGGGAAGACCCAGAGACTCTTGAAAAGAAGAGTAGAATCAAAAATTGGATAAAGACAAAGTGAAACCGATATATTTAAACACATATCAAAACATCTTTAAGTAAACTTTCAAACCACCATCCTAAACTAACTGATCAGTTTAGGAGAGAACGCACTAAAGAAGTTAGGAAAGACAATGTGAGAAAAAACGTTTGTTAGGACAAAACCAAACAATGGGCTAAAAACGTATTGCTTTTCAACCAAGGTTCAAATCCATTAGTAAAATTAGACTACATTATAACGAAATGACAAACAACTTCACTCCCATAGATTCAATTTGGTCAACAAACGTGGTCCCTAATCAATACAAGTAATGCTTTTCCCTAACCAACTGCTAATAGTAAGAAGTTTTTGGATCAAATCTTATTAAGGCGCTCTTTCAAGACAAAACATACAGGACCAGACATTGAGTTTTGTCCAAGAACTCAAAAAGGAAATGAACAGACGATTTTAGATGTACGTTTAATTCCCTTGAAAAGGAGCTTGACGAACTTGAAATCAGAAAATGCTGATTTTCAAACTAAATGATCTACAACTTCCTTGAAAAGTGTGGTGTCTAAAGAAAAATGATACCTTTGTTCCATATTTGCATTCTCATGTCTGATTGTAAATTGCTCATACGAATTGAAATGCATGTTATTGTATCTTCATAAAGTCAAAGAATGTGAATGTCTTGCACAAAAGCTTTCGAAACAAACTGAATCTGTTAACAAAGAAGTTCATAATAATTTGTTAAAAAGTTTTGCTAAACTTGAAAAACACTCAATTTCTCTTGAACTTTCTTTACAACATTGTAAAGAACAGATGAAAAACAACCCAGTTTGCAAAGAAAATGCTTCAAATGTATTTCGAAAAGAACGTGAACAATATCATGAAATACAAGATTTGAAAGCTCAAATGCAAGACAAGAACATGGTGATAAATGAGTTAAAGAAACTCATTCTGGTAACAAAAGGAAAGTCTGTGGAAACTCAGTTTGATAAACCATCTGTTGTTCGACAACCAAATGCTCAACGGATTCCAAAACCATCAGTTTTAGGAAAACCGACTCCTTTTTCAAATTCTCCTGAAATGAGATGTTTTCAAACGAAACAGTCGGTTAATAAAACTAATGTGTCGGATGGTTTATTTAAACCAGTCACTCAACAGAATTTGCCTCAGAAAAGAAACCAAGCGGTTCGAAACACAAATGTGCTTAAACCAGGAATGTATAGAATTGCCTCCACCACAACACAAACTAGAACACCACAGTTGCCTCATGCTTCTAGGAATACTAATCCTCACATGTCTAAATCTTCAGGAGTAATTCACACTACTAGTGTTAGCAGACCACAGCTTAAGAGCTATCAAGTGAAAGATAAGGTCGTGCCAAACATTAGTCAAGTGAAGTTTACAAAGAAGGAAGTAGAAGACCATCATAGGATTTCTAGTATTTCTAAGAAAACAAAGTCTGTAACTGCGTGTAATGACAGTTCAAACTCCAGAACTTCGAATGTAAATGCTGTTTGTGCAGAATGTGGAAAATGTGTGTTTAATTCTAATCATGATGCTTGTGTTTCTCGATACTTGAAAGACGTGAATGCTAGAACTAAGAAGCCTCATGTAGTGCCTATTAGTGCTAGTAAACCCAAGAGAAAAGCGAACAAATCTGTTGCAACACCCCATAAGAAAACAGTTGCATCAGATACCACTATTCAGAAATCCAAGAGTTACTATAAGAAGTTGTATGAGGATACAAATCAGGAATGGAAATGGTGGATAGCTAAGAGATGTCCATCAGGTTATACATGGACACAAAAGCCTCTTAGGACCAAAAAGATATGGATGCCTAAAATCAGGAAAGATAATGTATCATCAAATATTAGTCCTACTATAGACATTGTCTCTAGGATTACTAATGTATTGAAGATATCAAACTTCATAGGATCCAATTTGTCCAATATTCCATCGTCCTCTAATTCTCTTGCAGATTGTACAACTCATCCTATTCATTGTTGACTCTGGATGCACAAAGCACATGACGGGCAATCTATCACTACTGTGCAATTTTGTTGAAAAATATCTGGGTACCATTCGTTTTGGCAATGATCAATTTGCTCCAAATTCTTGGTTATGAAAATTTGGTACAAGGAAATATCATGATCAACAGGGTTTATTACATCGAAGGTCTCAATCACAATCTCTTCTCGGTTGGTTAATTTTGTGATGCGGATTTGGAGGTTGCTTTTCGGAAATCTTCGTGTTTTGTTAGAGATCTTCAGGGAAACGATTTACTCATTGGTAACCGTGGATCTGATCTTTATACAATTTCCCTTCAAGAAACAACTTCATCAACTCCAATCTGTCTCATGGCTAAAGCCTCACCAACTCAAGCATGGTTATGGCATCGAAGACTTTATCATCTTAACTTTGAGTACATTAACTTCCTTTCAAAGAAGGATGTCGTGATTGGTTTACCAAAAATTAAATATGTCAAGGATCAACTATGTTCCTCTTGTGAAGTGAGTATAGCAAAAAGAAGTTCATTCAAGACAAAGACTGTTCCAAGTTCAAAAGGACGGTTAAATTTGCTTCATATGGACTTATGTGGTCCAATGCGGGTTGCGAGCATAAATGGGAAGAAATATATTCTGGTAATTGTAGACGAATATTCCAGATACACTTGGACTCTCTTTCTACGTTCCAAGGATGAAACACCAGAAGTTCTAAATGATTTTATCACGATGATCCAAAGAAATCTTCAAGCCCCAGTAATTTCTGTTCGAACTGAGAGAGGTACTGAGTTCTTAAACAAGACACTTAATGCATACTTTAAAGAAGAAGGAATTGAGCATCAAACTTCTACACCATGAACACCTGAACAGAACGGCGTTGTCGAAAGACAAAACCGTACTCTCGTTAAGGCTGCTCGAATGATGCTTTCGGCTTCTAAACTTCCTTTATTCTTTTGGACTGAAGCAATTGCAACTGCATGCTATACTCAAAACAGATCTATCATCATCCCGACACATGAAAAAATAGTATATCACATCATTAATGACAAAAAACCTTCAATTAAACACCTTCACATCTTTGGTTGCACTTGTTACCTAACCAGAGATGGTGAAAATTTAGATAAGATGGAAGAAAAAGGGGATCTGTGCATTTTAGTAGGATACTCCACTCAGTCAAAGGGATATCGTGTCTACAAACAGAGAACAAGATTAATAGTTGAATCCATACATCTCAGATTTGATGAGATCAAAGAGATGTCTAAGATGTCTGTTGCTAATGACACTTCAGGCCTCGTTCCCCAACGACAAAAGGTGTCAGATTATGACAACTCTGACCCTAACCCACAACTACAAAATGTTTCTCCTTCAGTAGATACAACTGTTCCATTACAACAAGAGTTAAAGTTTTTATTTGGTCATTTGTACGATGAATTTTTCAATACGGGTACTTCTCGTGTCTACAAGTCTTCTTCTCCCAACGATAATTCTATTCCACAAGACACACACCCTTCAACGAATATTCAACCCACATAAGAACCAATAACTCCAACAAATGCTCATGCTAAGGAAAACAACGATAATCAAGCAGATGATACAGAACATGAATTTACCAATCCTTTCTGTATACCGGTACATGAAGTTGTTGAGTCTTTCTCACGCAATATTGGCAATTCAAATATGCATACCTTCAATCAACCTCAAGATTCCGAATACCGATGGACGAAAGATCACCCGTTAACTCAAGTTCATGGAAATCCATCCAAGCCAGTACAAACAAGATGACACCTTGCAACAGATCCTGAAATGTGTATGTTCGCACTCACCGTGAGTATTATTGAACCAAAAAACATTAAGGAGGAAATGGCTGATTCTGCATGGATAGAATCAATGCAGGAAGAACTTCATCAGTTTGATAGACTTCAAGTCTAGGAACTCGTTGACAAACCCTTTGGCAAGAACGTAATCAAGCTAAAGTGGTTATGGAAAAACAAAAAGGATGAAGACCAAACTGTAATTAGCAATAAAGCACAACTTGTAGCTAAAGGTTATGATCAGGAAGAGGGTATTGATTTCGAAGAATCATTTGCTCCAGTTAATCGCTTGGAAGCTGTTCGGATTTTTGTCGCATATGATGCACACAAGTCTTTTCTAATTTATCAGATGGATGTGAAAACGACATTTCTTAATTGTCCACTGAAGGAGGAGGTTTATGTTGCACACCAGGACTATTCGTTTATCTGACATCCAGAAAAATTTTTACCATCTAAGGAAAGCTCTATATGGATTAAAACAAGCTCCGAGAGCCTGGTATGATGAACTCTCCAATTTCTTGATTTCTAAAGGTTTTACTAAAGGTATCATTGACCCGACCCTATTCATGATAAAATACGGGGAGGACATTCTACTTGTGGCAAATTTAACATTGATGACATTATTTTTGGGTTCCACAAACCCTAAATTTTTCAAACCGATTGAAAAATTAATGCATATAGATTTGAGATGTCCTTAATGGGGGAAATGAAATTCTTTTTAGGACTTCAGATCTACCAATCCCCACGCGGTATTTTTATCAATCAGGCCAAATATACTTTAGAGATTCTTAAAAAACATGGTAAGGAAAAAAGGACAAAAGCATTGGTACACAATGGTTTAGGAAACCTAAATTAGATGCAGACTTGATTGTTGACCCGTATACCAAACTGACTACCTGTAGTAAAATTGTTCACTCATGTATCTGACATCTAGTAGACCAGACATAGTGCAAGCAGTATATTATTGTGCAAGATATCAAGCAAGACCGACTAAAAAACACCTCAAAGAGGTTAAAAGGATCTTTCAATACTTAAGAGGTACCATTAACATAGGACTCTGGTATCCGAAGGGTTCTGGCTTTGAACTAATAGCTTTTTCAGATGCCGATCATGCCGGTTGTGTTGATACTCGCAAAATCACTTCTGGAGGAATACAATTCCTAGGTAATAAGTTAGTAAGCTAGATGTCAAAGAAACAAGATTGTACTGCAATGTCATCCGCAAAGGCTGAATACGGGCGTTATCTGCAAGTTATGCTCAAGTAATGTGGATGAGGACACAACTTTAAGAATATGGCTTCAACTACAACAAAATACCATTGTATTGCGACTCTCAGTTAGCCATAGCAATCTCATGCAACCCCGTGCAGCACTCCCGTACCAAGCACATCCATACTCGGTATCATTTCATCAAGGAACATGTTAAAAACGGTATAATTGAATTGTACTTTGTCAGAATTGAATACCAATTGGCTGATATGTTTACTAAAGCCATATCCGAAGATAGGTTCATATCCTTGTCAGGTGAATTGTATGATATGTTTGACTCCCAGCAGAACTGAGTGTTCTGACAAATAAATCTGCTTTGATACTTCATCAAACATCAACATGTACATATTTTTGAAAAAAAATACAAAAATATAAAATTTCAAAAAGAAAATACAAAATCAAAAAATCAGAAAATGTTTCAAAAAATATTCTTCTCGACATGTCTCTTGGAATCGATAACATTTACGTACCTAGAAATGTTGATTAACATTGACACGGGCGTGTAATGAAGTTCGACCAGATTTCAAAGTTCTCAAACATGGTCATTTTCTAATTTTTTCTTTATGACTTGTAATCACTCTCAGATTGCAACTCGGACCCGAATGAAAAATGAAAGTGTATGCATAAGTGCGCTTATCCTTAGCGTTAGAAGAGAAGTCTTCTAACATTTGGTTTTTCAAAAAGTTGAACACAATTTTTCAAGAATTTCTCAATGACGATTCAAAATCTTTCAAAATTGTGTGTTCAACACTCCATCCCTCATATTGTTTTACAAGACAATTATTCTACATTTGGTGTCATTTTTTAAATGAGTCAATGTTTGAGGGGGAGTTTTTCTGAAAAATAATATTTTAATGATTGTTAGATACATCATAACATGACAATTCTTATGTATTCAACACATTATAAAAGGTCTTAATAACATCTAAGGAATAATAATGACTATTAAATAGATTGATTGTTATAAGATGATTAGGTGGTTGAGCACAATTTTTCAAGAATTCTTCAATGACAATTCATAATCTTTCAAAATTGTGTGCTCAACAATGCTAACCCTCAATTTTATATTCATTTTACAACTTGGTATCATTGTTTTTGGTGTCAAACATATGTAAAATCAAGGGGGAGCAAGTTTATGTTCCATGTAATTCATGCTAAGTAAAAGTTTTCCCCATGGTATTTCAAGACAAATTTTAATCACAAAGTATTTCAAAAACTAAGTGAATTAGTATTTAAAATAAGGGGAGAAATGTATTTAAAATGTGATCTTGAAAATAATAAGTGATTTATCGACTCAAAGTGCTTGATACTCTTCGAAAAAGGTTTTATGGTTACGATCTCATACCCTACAACATCTTATTTCACGACGATTCTGAAGTCATAAGGTGGTAAGGTTAGGTATTTGTCCTATGATCCAACCAGAACCGGAGGGATCTACCCAAGGACACTCCATAGTTAGAAATAGCAGTCCTTAGGTATGATTGGAGATGAATGTGTATAAGGGAAGAATGCCGACTAAGATTGAGCTAACACTGGAACAATCATAACAAGGTGTTAGTAATGACGTCTTGGTAAGCATTGAAGGGGTTGAAGAATTAAAAAGAAATGTATGGATAAAGGGTGTAAAGAAAGAAGCCCTTCACACAACTTAGGCAGAAACCGGGTCAATACATATGCTGTCAGAATCACAATGTTGATTGCTGACATTGAAGACGACATCATGGACCCAGTGATGCAATGCACAACCCTCCCTAGCCATTCGGGTTTCTCTCAACAGAAACTTGTCTCATTTGTCACAGAGATACACACGACTTCTATTGACTTTCTCACTCCGAGTTAGTTGATATTGAATAGGTGGCAGTCTGCTCCAGCCTCCGATTACTAAAACCAAAACGCACTAATCGAGTCTAGAGCTAAGAGATCATTAAATAAATCTCATTAGGAAACATTTCATTACTAACACTTGTTGAACACTAATTAGTTCACAAGCTATTAACAAGAGTCCTACGCATTATCCTTGTGATTGTGCCAGAACATCCGAGTGATACTTATGTATTCACAATGAAGATGGAAAATCCTGTCTTGAGCCAGCATCAAACATTTCTTGGTAGGTGACTTGGGAGATTCTTTATGAATCGAACCTGTGTCAACTGGAAAGAAACGATGGTGCGATTCAATGTGAATCA
Organism: Tanacetum coccineum; assembly: GCA_026074375.1. NCBI lineage: Eukaryota > Viridiplantae > Streptophyta > Magnoliopsida > Asterales > Asteraceae > Tanacetum > Tanacetum coccineum. Next base: position 50,764 of record BQNB010022352.1, on the reverse strand, counting down.
AACTTGTTCCAGGAAATGAATTGATGGCTTAATAAAAAAGATAGTAACTATCTGATTCACTCTTACTATGTTGTCAGCAAGCATGGTAAATCTAATACATATGTGTTAAGAAAGATCCCTATGAAGTGTTTGAAAGCATCCTTTCAAAACAGAAGGTTTAATTCTAGAAACTTGATGATTTGAAGGTAAATCACAAGTTTAGGGGGGGCTTATTAGGAATTAAACTCAGTGCACTTAGTACTACTAAGTCAAAAGTTAGTACTGCTCACAAGTTACAACTGCCAGTATTAACCAGTTAGTACTGCTAGAGTAAGTTAGTACTGCCAGTACTAACTTAAGACTGTTGAATGACTTAAGACTGCTGGTTATAAAGTTACTACTGATGGTTCAAGATTACTACTGCTGGTGAAAAAGTTAATGCTGTTAGTACAAGTTAATGCTGTTAGGCATAACTTAATGCTATTTGACTAAAGTTAATGATGATTAGTCAAACAGAAGACTGAAGTTAATGATGATTGAAGAGATTAATGCTGATTGAGAATTTGACTAAATACTTAGAAAAGTATTAAATATTTAGTCATAGTATTTAATACATTTGACTAAATACTTAGGAAAGTATTAAATACTTAGTCATTATATTTAATGTATAAAAGGAGATCCTAGGGCATCTAGTTTATCATCTCATTCATCTCATTATCATACACATACCTACACAACATCTCATAGTCATAGCTTCAAGGTTGTAAACCCTAGTACTAAGATAGAGTACTCGTATTATTGATCTAATAATATTGAAGCATTTTGTTACATCTTGTAGATCCTAGATCGAGAGCCACGAAGCTCTGATACCAATTGTGAAAACCTAAAGAATCGTTGTAAGCTCAGATTGTTTAGATCTAATCTAGGATAACAATAACATTGATAACATATTTTGCACAGCGGAATTAAAACATAAAGAACAATGTTATGAACAAGGTTTTACCAAACATTCCAAGCCCCAATATTATTTGATCAGAACAATATGGTTACATCAATGAACTGTAATAGGGATCAAGGAAAACTTTGATTACCTTGAGGCTACACCAACTCTATACTAGACGTCTACATCTTCTTATGTACACACACACTTTTCTGGATGTTTACATCTTGACACACAAAAAACTATATCTAGGGATCTCTTTATATAGTAGAGTCCATCTAGATTTACAAGGGAAAACATAATTGTATAAGGAAACTAAATCTTTTAATTCTTTAATAAACTTCATCTTTATCTTCAAGAATCATATCTTTTGGAATCTTTTATCTTTTGTAGAATAAACTCCACCAGCTTGTAGAATTCCATAATGCTAGATTCAGTCCTTATGTTTCATTCTTGTTTTGTCTTATCAACTCAAATATAATTCCCAACAATCTTCCCCTAGTTGATAATGACAAAACCAAATAAGCACGAACTTCCCCTGAAGTTAATATACGAATGAAAACTTCCCCTTAAGCTACCAAGGATCTACAAGTTGCAAATCATCAAATCTTCTTCCCCTTTTTGTCAATATCAAATAGGAGACTAAAGTATGCAACTTTGATCTTCACAACTACGAACCACTATCACACTTCTAATCCAGCCTTCAACAACTCAAATTACCCTCCATGACGCGCCTTTAAGATAAATGAACTTGAGCAGTAGAAACTTAAACTAGCAGTAGTAATAATAACTAGCAGTAGTAAAAACCTTCACCTTATGTGGTACATATAAATGGTTAAACATTTTAACATTAAGCTTCCCCTGAAACCCATATGTTAACCATTTCTTGAATCTTCAATTCTGTAGGCTCTATGTAATGATTACTGATGAAGAAAACTAAGTATAACAAACTTGATGCTGAAGTAGAATAACCCAAACTTGTGTCTTATGTCTTGTACTATCCACGTGACTTTGAACGTATACCTAAAACCAATGTATAAGGAGACCGCAATCTCTTGACAATTTATCCTCATCTTCTATGAGACACATAACCAAAGTGATAGCAAATGTGAGCATTGAGCACCATAAGAAAAATCACACACCTTTGCTAGATTTGTCAATTCTTCGTCACATCATTTCTAAGCACGAACAAGTTATCTTCAAAGTGTAACACCCACTTTAAGATATGATAAGAACACAAACCCAAATAATTCCACTTCATCGTCAAATAGATGATAAATAATCCTCTTCGTAACCAATTAATCCAATAAATACGAGCCATTAAACTGTTAAGAATATGTAAATCAAAACATTACCTTCCCCTTAAACCAAGCAGTAGTAACCAACAGTAGAAAACTTCTTCTATTGGCAGTATTAAACATACGAGCAGCACAAACCTTGGTTTAAGGCCAACAGTAGTAACTGCTAAAATTTACCCCAGCAGCAGAAACTTAATACTGGCAGCATTAAAAATATACTAGCAGTATTAATCATACTAGCAGCACTAAGTATAAACTGGCAGCATTAACCCTTAGTGATAGCAACACTAACATGAACTGGCAGTATTAACGTCTCCTGGCAGCACTAACTTACATAAGCAGCAGCACTAACCTTCAAAGATAAGGCTAGCAGTATTAACTGTCATTGGCAGTATAAACATACAACTGACAGTACTAATTTATGAAGAACAGTACTAAGTACTCATAAGCATTACTAAGTATAAAGCTAGCAGTACTAACTTCATACCTAGCAGTACTAATTCTTCCCCTTGGCAGTATAAAGTGCTCCTTCCTCCCATACCTTTTGAGATACTTTTTAACGTCGGTAAAGCACCAATATTTACGATCACCAGCAGTACTGTGTCTTGTGTCAGTAGTAACCACCAACGAGCAGTACAAAACATAAAAGGATACCTTTTTCTAAAGTATCCAGACGACACCTTTTTAGCGACACTTTTTCAGTTGCTAAACTGTCACTAATCCTTGTCTTTGCATCTATCATCTTGATGTCGTGTGTTATGCATCCCTACTAGGGTTCATCAACAATCAAACGAACGACTCACCAAAGCTAGTAAAAACATTAATGATCACCATTCCTGTTTTTATTAAATTAGGATTTATGAATACCCTAATTGCAACAAATTGAACCAAACACCAAAAACAGAGAACATGACCACTCTTCCTTCATAGATTCGACATCAATACACCTTGTAGATCCTAGATCGAGAGCCACGAGGCTCTGATACCAATTGTGAAAACCAAATGATCGTTGTAGCTCTAGTTTGTTAAGAACTAATCTAGGATAATGATAACATAGGCGGAATATTCAAACATAGAATCAATATTATCGTAACAAGGTTTTACCAAACATTCCAAGCCCCAATATTATTTGATCAGAACAATATGGTTACATCAATGAACTGTATCAGGGATCAAGGAAAACCTTGATTAGCTTGAGGCGAAAACTACATATGGCGTCTACATCTCTACGCCTGGACACACATACTTTTCTTGGTGTTTACATCTTGACATACAGAAAACTATATTTAGGGATCTCTTTATATAGTAGATTCCATCTAGATTTACAAGGGAAAACATAATTGTATAAGGAAACTAAATCATTTAATTCTTTAATAAACTTCATCTTTATCTTCAAGAATCATATCTTTTGTAGAATAAACTCCACCAGCTTGTAGAATTCCATAATGCTAGATTCAGTCCTTATGTTTCATTCTTGTTTTGTCTTATCAACTCAAATATAATTCCCAACATAACCTTTTGCAAATAGTCTTTGATTGATGTTTGTTTTGCTGCGAATGTGCCTTTTATCTGGTTTACCAGAAGTTAGGAGTCCAGGAATATTACCACTTTTGCAATTTCCATTTCCTGGGCTATCCGTAGACCTGCTAGCAATGCTTCGTATTCTGCTTCATTGTTTGTTGTTTCAAACTCGAAGCATAAAGCGTAAGTATACTCTTTACCTTCAAGATCTATCAACATTAGCCCTTCTCCTGATATGTCTGAGTTGGAGGCTCCGTCGGTGTAGAGTCTCCACTTACTGTTTGAATCTGGCACCTCCTTTGGTATTTCTTTCTTCTCGTTGTCCTCGAAGGGTATCTCGACCAAGAAATCGGAGGGCGTTTCTTTTTCATTCCTTCTTAGGAACACGATATCACGTTCTCCTAATTCGATTGCCCATTTGGCTATTCTTCCTATTTTTTCGGTCCCTATGAGTATTTGCTTAATGGGTGTGTTTGTGAGAACCGTTATTGTGTGGGCCTGACAGTATCTTCGGAGTCTTCTTGCTGCGTGAACCAAGGCCAATACAAGCTTCTCCAAGGCAGTATAGTTGAGTTCGGCTCTTTGTAGGACCCTGCTTACGAAATAAATAGGGGTCCATCCTTCATCTCTCTTTGTGGCAAGCACATCACTTATACTTTCTTTTAAGGTGGCGAGGTGCATTGTTAAAGTTTCTCCCACCCTTGGTGAAGTGAGTTTTGGTAAGGCTTGAACGAGTTTCTTCATTTTCTCTAGTGTTTTGTCGGCTTTGGTTGTCCACTGTATGTTCTTTTTATCTTTGCACCCTTTGAGTACTTTGAAGAAAGCCAGGGATCTTTCCGCACCTTTCAATAAAAACCAGCTGAGGGCTGCTAGTTTCCCGTTGATACTTTGTATGTCTTTTAGTGTTCTTGGCTGGTCGAGGTCAATGAATGCTTTAACCTTCGAAGGATTGGCTTTTATGCCCTGCTTAGTGATGACGTGTCCTAAAAAGGGGCCTTCTTCAACACCGAATGAGCATTTCTTCGGGTTTAGCTTCATGTTGATCGATCGAAACCATTCGAAGGTTTCTTGTATATCTTTTAACATTTCTTTATCAGAAGTACTTTTTATGACCATGTCGTCTATGTAAGCCTCAAGGTTTCTTCCAATTTGGTGACTAAAGACCTTGGCCACTAACCTTTGGTTTGTTGCCCCTGCATTTTTGAGACGAAACGACATCTTCTTGTAGCAAAAGACTCCTTCTCCTGCGTAGAAGGCTGTTTTGGCTTCGTCTTCTTCTGCCATTTGGATTTTATGGTAACCCTTGCAGGCGTCTAGGAAGCACTTCAAACGGAACCCTGAGAGGGATTCTATTTTCTAATCGATCTCTGGTAATGGATAGCAATCTTAGGGATAGGCCTTGTTTATGTCTGTGAAATCCACACACATTCTCCATCCTCCATCACTCTTTTTTACCATAACAGGGTTAGCTACCCATGTTTGGTGCTTGACCTTCTGTAGTATCCCTACTTTTGTAAGTTCTTTTGTTTCTTTACAGGCTGCCATGTTGCGATATGGACCTAAACCTCTCTTGTTCTGCTTTATTGGCTTAACATGGTTATACGCATTTAACTTATGTTCCGTGTTGAAAGGTTTTCCTTCAACCATTATGGTTCTTGGAATCCCTGTCATATCAGTGTGTGTCCATGCGAAGACGTCTGCGTTTGACTTTAAGAGGTTTTGCAACTCTTTTTTGAAATGTTCAGGCAGCTGCTTTTCGATGGTCACCGTTTGGTCAGGATACTTGTCGTTTATGATAATTTTTTCCTCAGCGTTGATGCAACTGAGGACCCTTTCCTCGTTTGTGGCAAGTATCTTTCTGGCCCTCTTCGTTCCTTCATCAGCTTCATCTGCCGAAAGTACAGTTCTGATTCCTTTTTTAGTATGAAATTTAATGGCTTCGTGAATCGTTGAGACTATGATTCCCATCCTTTGCTTCGCTGTTCTTCCTAACAGCATATTGTGTGAGGAGTCGGACCTTACAATAAAGAAGTTAAGAGTTTCTGTCCTTGAGAGGGGGGTGTCTCCTATTGTGATCTCTACCAGAACTTCACCAATAGACTAAGAACATTCTCCTGAGAACCCTACTAGAGGGGTCTTCAAGTCCACTTTAGTGGCTTTGATGGTAGGATTTAGTTTCTCAAAGCAATGCTCATAGATAATCTCACATGAGCTTCTGCTATGCATGTATACTCGCCCCACCTTTCTTCTAAATATCTTGGCCTCTATAATGACTGGTGCATTATTCACCTTTGCTACTGGAGGAAATATAATTTCCTTTCCTCCGTAGTTTGTATTTTCTTGTATGAGGCTTTTTGCGATATGGGCTTCTCGACTTACCATAAGTATGGGGTGCTTCAGCGGGTGCGGTGCCTTTATCATTTTTACTTTCACCTCGTAGGGTGTCGGATGACTTTTGTTCTTTCCTTTTTAATCCCTTTCACGAGGTGCAAAAGTTATCCTGACTTTGCAGCCTCTTGAATATGAGTTTTGAGGTGTCTACAATCATTGGTATCATGTCTGTAATCTTCATGGAAGTGACAGTACTTGGACATATCTCGCAATCGCTTACTTCCGAACATCTTTGAAGGTGGTTCGAAGCTTCTTGCAGCCTTCTCCATAGCGAGAACTTCCTTTGGACTTTTTGACAGTCTGGGAAGCAAACCATGATTAGGTCCCCGGTAGGGGGAGAATCTGTCTTTATTTTTTTGTCCTCTGTTATTATCCCATGAACTTTTCTTTGACCTTTCAAAACTATCTCTTTGATCGCTTGAGGCACCATTAGTGGCTACCTCTCTTGCTTCAACCCATGTATAAGTCTTCTCCGTTAGACCTTTGTAAGTGGATGGAAGGTCCGTGGAGAGATGCTCGACCAAACTCCTTGTTCTCAAGCCATGATCAAAACCCGAGATTCGTTGTTCTTCATGTAAGCCCATGATCTACAAGGTATCATCTGTATATCTGGTGATGAAGTCTCGAGTGCTTTCGCCTTCTCTTTGTTTAATGTTATGGACAGCTAGATGCGTCTTCGTGAACTTCTTTTGTTGGCTAAAATGCGATCGGAATTTTGCCTTGAGATCTTCGTAATCGAGGATACTACCTGCTTTCTGACTGTTCTACCATATTTTGGCAGAGTCTTTGAGGGTATATGTGAACATATGGCAGGCTACTAGCATTAACCATTTTTGCATCCGTATAGCTCCTTCAAAAAGGTACAGGAAGTTATCTGGGTCTCCTTTCCCATCATAAGAACCAATATGGGAAGGCATTTTTAGTCCGTCTGGGAGAGGATAATCCTCTATCCAGCGCACAAAAGGTGTTACCGAACCCACAGGGTTCAAGACAGCGCCTATCAGGTTTAGGTTGGTATACACGGGCACGTTTAGGAATGTATACATAGGTTGTATATAAAAAGGATAACTGTTCGTAGGCATATTTGTAGGGTACGTGAAACCATTCTGGGAAGGCATATTACTATTTGCAAAGGTCTATGGTGCGTACCCTTCCTATGGGAGATGGGCAGGAATTCCCCCCATGGGGAGGTTTCCTAGTGGAGTTTCATGGGGAAGCTTAAATGCTGCCCATTAACAAAACTCATAGGTTATTGATAAGGGTGAATGTGAGTAGGCATGAACCCGTTAGGTATACTCAAGCTAGCAGGTATGAAAGGTTAAGCATGGTGTGAGAGGAACGTACCGTTATAAGGGAGATTATCTCCTATGTTATTTGGAAGTGCCTGACCTCCGTCAGCGGAAGTCAGAGAAGATTGCAAAGGTTGCCCATTCTCGCCTCTCCCCAAATGGGCTGCTAAAAGTGAAGGGAGATTCACACTTTGACCTTCATTTCCTCTGGGTGCTTCTTCTAAAGGCCTTCTCCCTTTAGTATTCCTTTCAACCTTGTTTTCCCCTCTACCCTAAGCTCCTTCGAACCCCACTGTTCTTTCCCCTCGTCTACGGATCCTGGGAGATGCTACTCGAAGAGGTGGAGTGACAGCTCTAGTAGGCTCAGGTCTTGGCTACATCTCTCGTTCTTCATCGTAATCTTCGCTGAAGTACTCTAGTTCGGTTCGGAGGTCATTATTACGCATCTGCCTACGCCGGTCCCTTAAGAGAGACTCAAGGGCTTCATGATTGGCTTCGATAGAAGCCGGGCTAATCACGAGATTAGGATTAGCTGAGGTGGACGCATGATAAGCCATGGGCGTGTTTTCATGAGTGGTGGCAACAAACATGGTGGTGTAATTTTTCTCTCGCTTGTCATGCCGGAAAAGAAGGTGAGTTATTTTGACAGTTACTAGGCTTTGTTTAAACGAGACTAACTATTGCGGTCCCACGGATGGCGCCACTAATTGTGCAAATATGGGCACGATCAGGCTTCGATGAGATCAAAGAGTTCTTTGAGTGATGGTTGAGTTCCCAAGCCTTGAATAACCTGTGTCAACATAAATGAAAACACTACGTTGAGTGAAGCGCAGGGGGTGTCCCTGCGAATCACCTCTGGCGTGAGAGTAAGTATTTGCTTTGTATTTGGTAAAGTATGATAACGTAAGTAAGTGTGTGAAGAGTTCTAGCCATACCTGGAGCCCTTACCATCTATTTATAGGTGTGGAAATGAGATGGGATGAGGCATATCATAAAGACCGGTGATCATGGAGGTGTCCCGTGATTTAAGGGATGATTCTTAGGGTTGTGTACCACGATCTCTATTTTGGCGAGAAGACCTCGATGGAGATGGAGAACGTGAGTTTGACTATCTAACCTTTGCTCTAGTTTCGTCGAAGGCCCACTGCGAAGGGTGTAGGGATTCGCGTGGCGGATTCCTATACTGGTAACCATCCTAAAGATGGTTTTATGCCACTCGAAACTATTCGAAGGTTATTGGTTGTAATTGGGAGAAGATCCTATTCGGGCTTCGAATGGGAGGCCTTCGAACTGGAGAGGAGGGTACGTCATCAAAACCACACCAGTTTTGAGCTGTTTAAAAATGATATATAACAACACAAAACTCTTTTTTCCCTCTTATTATCCAGAACTTGGATATTGATTTATGACAGTGTTGCTCAATACACAGACATTAAATATCTTAAATAGATACGATAACACAAATGATGCAAAAGGACTAAAACTATGGATGGGTTTGCTGGAAAAAAATTGTTTCTTGAACCATTGTATGAGTGGGAAGGGTATCAAGTTTATGTTTATTAACAAACCCTATCTTCCATCTTGACAGTTTTGACTTGGCGACATTGAGTAGGGCGGCTAAAAGAGGACTTGGTCGAGCGTATGCATTAGAGCAGCAATAGAAAGGTCAGGATTAGTTTACATATTAACGATTCAAATTTAGCAGATGTTAGATACGTAATGGGTCAAATGGGATTCAGTTTAGCATATTCAATTTAGCAGATGTTAGCAGATGTTAGATGTTTGAAACAGTTTGTGGAGGAAAGTGTAGAACCCGTCAAGACCTTCGAGACCTCTAAGCAGCACACCCCGTGCAGGTACACGAGGTCAGCTCTCCTTTTTTTTCTTAAAATCTTCTAGAATTATAACAAGTCTAATCGACCCATTCATGAATAATAAGGTCTCATCACCCCGAAAGTATTTGCTTATTAGAGTTATATTTTTTAGGTAAAGATATAGATGGTGTTCGAAGGATTCTTGATATTCAACCCGAGCAGGTATATTATTAAGTCTTTTCAGTTACACTCTAGATTTTGCATATGGTATTAAAATCCATGTACAAATTAAGTTTCGAATACATACATGTTGACTAGCCTTCAGTCAATCAAATGATTCTCTCAGAAAATGTGTGTCAAACTTAAAGATTTTGAGCGAAACTTGGTTTCTTGAAACAGGTTTTACAGATTTAAGATATTGCTGTTAAATTTTGGATGTGACAATAGGACCAATTTGTCTTTGGAACACACTTTGACCAGCTAAAGTGTAAACTAATTTTCAACTCTAACATAACGTGTATGTATCGATTGGAGTGTCCAAACAAATTTGATACATGCAACTTTACCAACTGATAGCAAAGACCTTAAACTTTGGTGGGGATTTTGCTTAAGTTTGTACCAATTCGAATCTGAGATACACTTTGACTTTCTTTTGGCTAGCCAAACTACTCAAGTTGAGACTATGTTAATATTTTGTATTTTCTCAAGAAAACAGTAATGCCTTCATTTTTATTTATTGATTATAGACACAGAAAAATGTTGTTTAATTACTATAATAATATGGGTACCAATTTGACTTCAAGTCATATATGATTGACCAGAAAAGTAAAAATGTTGCATAGAGTATAAGGAAAAGAGTATAGTCTGTAATCTTATTTTTTTCTGCAGATTCACCAAAGGAACTCGATAAAGCTCCCACAAAAGAGTGTATTGCACAAGTTAGGGGCATGGAAACTTCATTGATATCAAATTTGTTGCCTTCTACTTTTTTTGGTAAACACCTTCTACTTTTTTATACATATAAAATTTAAACATAAAAATGTTGTTATATGTTTAAGTATGTGATTATGAATTTATATGATGTTCATGCAAACCTCTTATTGGAATTTTTAAGTTTAACCCAAATGTGTTTTCTCTTTATATGTACTATAGATTAGTGCCCGAGTCTATTACCACAACGGAGGTTTACATAACAAAATGATCCATTTTTAATCCAAACAAAAACACAATACAATATACGGGACAAAGGCATCCAAACCACGGGGCTGAATTCCTGGCATATTCATTACATGATATAAGTTGATAAAAATCTTAATCTACGTTTAATCAATTTCCAATCATATCAACTAACATACAAAAAAACCAAATGGCTCATAAACGGATTCTTCCAGATAGAACTAATTAGAAAAAAACCTTACGCATCCAACCTTCCGTTAACTAAACTAAAATTTCAAATTTATCTATACCTACTTAACAAACCCTCAGGCGTCACCTTTCCAATACATGCACCAACGTCATTTCACACCCCCAGCAACACAACCCATTAAACATAACTATTGCATACGACCCGTGTGCATCACACGGGTCTGAATCCCTCGTGATAGATAAAAGTGTAAGTAAAGATATTTGTTACCACATAGGCACATATATTGATGAATTGAATTCTTTATAACTCTTAATTAATGATAAAAACATCATGTAAGTATTGTCTCATATTCTGTCAAATAGTTGCAACAACTAGAATTTCTAAAAATCGTTCACTATTCTTCTAAAAAAAAAGCCCCGTGCAACGCACGGTAATGAACGCCTCGTATACATAATGTATATGTATATTGACAATGTATAAAATGTATATGTATTCATGTATATGTATACATGTTATAATGTATATGTATAATGTATAATGTAATAACTTATCTATGGGCTAACTTACATAAGAGTGTATAAAATATGATTTACAGTTGAATGTATGCCACCATCACCGACAGGACATGACACCTACAATTCAATAAATTTCAAAATTAGCTAAAAATGGAAAGGTTTGAACTTGTGTCCCAGAGTTAAGTTTGTATCAGGTTTACTAAGTGAGCCAAGACACACTTTGTTTTCTATTATCAAAAACAATAATTATATGGTCCCCAAAAGTCCATATGAGCCTATCATAAACCATGTTTAACTATCTATACTCCATCATTATCTTTTCTTAGATATATTTACACTCAAACCCCTAATAACATTCATATTATCAAACCCTAATAATATGTCCATTTTTATGATAGACATTTTAGAAAAAATTCATTAAAGTTTGCGAATGTTTCTGATGTTCTGATGACTTGTGCTTTCTCTGTTATAGGTAACAAAACAACATAAGAAGGATTGCAAACAACTTTTTAGGCTTATGAGAGTGTCTGTCATTGAGGTAACATTGTTTATTATGAGTGTTGGGGATCATACAATTTTCTTAAGTCTTATATATTGCTTTTAAAAAATGTCACAAACTGACATATATTTCATCACTTTTACAAGCAACTCTTAATTAATGGTAAAAACATCATGTAATTATTGTCTCATATTCTGTCAAATAGTTGCTAACATAATTTCTAAAAGTTCACTTTTTCCAAAAAAAGCCCGGTGCAACGCACGGGTAAGAACGCCTCGTATATGTATATATATATGTATATATATATATATATGTATATATATATATATATATATATATATATGTGTGTGTGTGTGTGTGTGTGTGTGTGTGTGTGTGTGTGTGTGTGTGTGTGTGTGTGGTGTGGGTTGTGTGGTAAGAATACACGTAATCTTTTGATATTATACAAGAACTAAAGAGAAGGAAGTGGGTTGGAAAGTTTCTAGAGAGAGAGAAGTAACATGGAATGGATTATCATGTTATTAAGTGTGGTGAAATAAGAAAAGAAACAACCAACCACCCTCTCCCAAGGCATGAGATGGTATATAATGCTACAAAACAAGGCCGGCCATGGCGTTACTAAGCTTTCCATGGGCCTTGGCCAAACTATCTTACTAGACTAATCATGATAACAAAAATACGGGCTAGACATACAACTTAGAATGACCGATACTTGTCTTTCTTGTTTCCCAATCAATATCCCCCTGAAGGGGGTCACTACTACTCCATTTACTAAAATTTATACCTAGCATATCAATGCATAGCTCTTATCTTCCAGCTCGGTAAACTTGACTTTCTTCTTGTGAACATATTGTTGTAGTATCGATAACTTTATAGGCCGAGCTTGTTCCTTTATCTTTACTTGTAAAGTGTAGAGGTGATCTTTGAGCACTGAGAGATCATCAACCCAGCATACTCTTGCTCTTTCGCCATCTTGTTACTTTGTCATCTTGTGATCTTGTGACGTCTGGACCGACATGCCTCATACCATTCTTGATTTGTTGACTTGGAAACCTTTTAAATGTGCATCTTTCATGAAATTCTTTATTAAACGTAACACTTCGTCACTACAAGAAAAGACTTTCGGTAATCAGAGTGACGGGAAACTTCTTGAAATTCTTTGACTTTAATACTATCGTCACTTCAAGAAAAGACCTACGGTATCAAGTTACGGAATCTTGAAACATGTACTTGAGCTTTCATGATGTACTCTTTATGTTTGGATGGGGTTTGTAAGCATGTGGCTATGAATCTTGGAGTCAGCAGGAAATAGGTACCTTCACCACCATCTTTTAAGTTTCCTGCACTAAAACTTACAATAAAGAAAGCGGGGGGACGAATAAGGCTTTGTTCATTCGCCCTGTTTGGTTAAGTAACCTACAATCCTTTGAGGATCGACCTGTGGATCAGGTAGATTCAATTTAAAGAAGAAGAATCTCCTTGGCAGGATTTCATCCCGCTGAAAGTATAGAATCTTTCTAACAACATGTTGTATTAGATTCATCAAACTCAAGCACTCAGCTGTTCTAATTATCGGAACGATCTCAAAGCAGACAGCAACTATAAGAGTGAACCAGCGAGTTACTAATCTCACATCACCGATTGAAAATAGAAAATTGATTTGAAAATCAATCGTGTAACACGTGCAAAGTGTTTTTGTACACACAAATAGATCAACAGCAATCCGAGAGTGTTTAATCATTTCAAAAATTCAAACAACCGTTGATACCATTTCCTGGAACAAGTTTTGATGTCTTTTAGAATCGCACCATCGTTTCTTTCCAGTTGTCACAAGATTGATTCTTTAGAATCACACACAAGTCACACCTACCAGTGAAGCCTGTGTTTGATGTCGGCTCAAAGCAGATTTTCCATCTCATTGTGAATGAATCTTCACTCTGATGTTTCTGGCGCAAAATCACAAGGATATGTGTAGGACTCTAATATATATCTGTAATTCACATTGTTGACTTATCAAGCTGAATTTGCGACAGTGTCCATAATAGAGGATTAAGATATCTCTTTGGCGCCGAGCTACAATAGTGCACTTTGATTTAGTGAACGTAACAGCTGAAGCAGACTGCCACCTTATTCAATATCAACTAACTCAGAGTGAAAGTCGATAGAAATGCGTGTAATCTCTGTGAGAAATGAAACAAGAGTCTTTCGAGCAGACTCTTCGAGTGGCTAGGAGGGTTGTGCATAGCGTCACTGGGTCTAGTGACAGTCGTCAATGTCAGACAACACCAACACCTGAGTGTTTCTGACAGCATATGTATTGACCCGGTTTCTGCCTAAGTGTATGGAGGGCTTCTTTATTTTCACCCTTTATCCTTACATTTCTTTTTCATTCTTCAACCCCTTCAATGCTTACCGAGACTTCATAACTAACACCTTGTTGGGTTTGTTCCAGTGTTAGCTCCATCTCAGTCGGCATTATTCCCTATTCTCACTTTTTCTCCTTTTTAATCATACCTAAGGACTTCTACACTAACTAGTGGATATCCCTGGGTAGATCCCTCCGGTTCTGGCTGGATCATGGGATCTGAATACCTAAGCCTAACCGCCTTATAACTTCATAAATTTAAGAACATGGTCGGTCTTTTGGGTATTTCATCACGATCCTTCCAAAAACATTGAAAATTTCAATCAAAGTGTTTGATATAAATATCAAAAGATTTACACTTTGAGAGTTTTTCATCATCACTAAAAGCTCCCCCTTAACATGTGCATCGTAATCGTAGTACATGCTAGGTGTGGAGTGCATTGAGTCCATTTTATTTGATCACTTCTGTCAATATACATTAAGTCCAGGTTAATCACATTTTCTCCCCTTATCCAAAATGTTAATCCCTTGATATTTTGGATATCAATTGATTAACCGTTCGGGGACAAAATGATATATTCTAGCAGAATGGAACATATTATTGCTCCCCCTCAACGTTTGAGGGTTTATAAGACAGTGCTGAGTACAATAATTTGAAAGATTTTGAATTTACTAAGAAATTCTTGAAAATTTTGTACTCGAGCACTCCTTATTATCACCATAAGTCTACACTACATATATACATATTCACAAGATTATTATGTACGAGGTTTGACCTGAATGATGAGAACATCATATGATAGAATCATATGGTTCTTTTGTCGCAGTCGTAGGTCTCCTTCGTACAATCTCCCACCAACGAACTTTCTAAGCTCCTCATTAACCTTCTTTCTTTCAAGAGGTTGTCAATCTGATCTTTCTCTGTCCAAGCACTCTTCAGCGTTGCTTCAACTTTCTTTCCAAGTTATGAAAGTCTTTGCATCAAACTTCGAGGATAGAACAGATTCAGATACATATGTAACTTGAGCTTGTATGGTTGGTGATGTCGGTGTTGATGTTGTCTTAGCTTCCCCCTAAACCAGTAATCCTTTCTTGAGTAGATTCAAAACTTTCTTGGAAGCCACATCAAGCAGTCTTGATGTATAAAGCCTAGATATCCGAAGTACACAAATAACTCAAAACGCAACACCAAAGTCAATTAAGTCCCGGATGTCCGTATTTCTCCTTACATGATAGTGATGATATAAATTGTAACACCGAAGTCAACTAAGTCCCGGATGTCACAATTATTCCCTTTACGTAGTTGAAATGATAACACCTAAGTCAACTAAGTCCCAAATGTAGACATTTCTTCCTACAGGATACTGACTATTTAAAAGAATCATCATACCTATGTGTACTTCTTTTATCAAATATTTCTACTAATTTTAAGAATAAGCTTAGAGATTGACCGTTTGAGGAAGCATTTATTGAATCAGGAAGAATTCTTCTCATGTTTTAAATAATTATTCTTCTAACACTTCCCCTGGGAACTCAAATAATGCATGCTAAATGATGATGAGATGTTTCTTTCCCCATGAGGTTGAAATAGTGCACCCAAAAGCAACAAAGAAGGCCTAAAATCAAAAGAAGCTAACCATGAAGACAAGCTTAATCTACAACCTTGGTCTTTGTGATGGAAGTTGCATAAGTACGGATGGAGACACCACCAGATAGATACGCAAGGTCATTGTTGATGAAGTGATAAAATGGAATGACTTGACGACCACGAGAGTTAGGTATCAATGGTAGTGGCTTTCACGGATCATGAGGATATTGCTGACCTTCAGGGTTGTGCCAATCTAGTTGATCCGTGGTTACCTTGTATACTTCTTCAAAGAAGTCTTCTAGCTCAACCAAGCTCTTACATGTACCTTACATCAGCTCAAATGTTGGACCGGCTAATAATTCAGGTGTTAAAGTGTCAATTTTGAGCTGATTCATCATAAATGCTGAGAAGTCCAGAGGAGTATCCATTAGCTCATCAAATGATTCACGAGGACCTTCTTCCCGAGCCAAATTTCTTAACCAAGGTTGAACTGGTCCATGAACAGCAGGTAAAGTCTTGTTCCAATCATGATCGGGAGTAGGGATTTTTGCTTGTTTTTGAAACCAATCAGGATGCTGAGATTGTCTCTAATCAGATTGTTCTTCAGTAGCTCCTATATCAAACTCCTGATGTGCAGGTTCTTTCAAATCCTTGTCGGTGTGCATTGGCTCCTCTGTATGAGCAAACTCGCCAGCAGACTTGTGTTTAGATTTGGAACCATCAGTTGACTTGCCAGTTGTCTTGGATGTCTTTTCCTTTGGAGCACTGGTTGACTCTGGTTCTTTTCTAGCTTGTCTTCTCTTGGACCCCCGGTTTGATCTAGCAGAGGGTTCTTCGTCTTTATCCTCATCATATCTGTGTCTTTTAAACGAGATAGTATCACCACAAGTGTCAAGAATGAGCTTGTCACTTTTGTAAGCTTCAACCAATGCCTTGTAGAGATTATTTTGTTCATTAGATCCGTCGATTGACTTATTGCTCTCCATCTTTTTAATGAGAATCTTATTCAGCTCTAATTCTGATAGGTTGGCAGCTATAGCAAGAGATGTCTTAGATTCAGTGGATGAACGAGTCATAACCTTAGCTTCGAGTTGTTCGTTTACTGTCTTCTCAATTTTTGGCAAAATCTTAGAGACTTGTGCCTTAACTTGTTCTTTGACTTGGTCCTTGATTATTTTCTTTATGTTGTCATCAAGTTTATTGAGAAAGTCTTTGTTTTCGGCTTGAGCTTCATCTCTGAGTATGTCTGATTGCAATTGAACAGCTGTCTTGACGGCTTCATTCATCTTGTTTGCAAGGTATGCATCAACAATGCCGGGAATAGAAGAAACTATTTCAGCAAATTGGTTCGTTTGCTTGAACTCAGAGAATTCGGTTTCTAGAGTTTTAAGTCTATGGTAAAACCCAAATAAAGAGACAAAGTTTAGAAGATCTTGCAGGGAGGAGCTTGGAACTATTGTTGGTGTGGGAACTGGTGTTTGTTGCATATGTGTGATGAGAGAAGTAGGTGATGGAGGAAGAGTTGTTGCAAACATAAGAGGTAGCTCAGCAATAGTGGTGATTGAAACATTTATAAGTGAAGTTCCTCAGTGTTCAGATTAAATATTGTGTCCAATACTGTATCTGGTCTCAGGGTTTGAGGCATGTTAGAAACGAGAGCAGATGACACAAAAGAACTCTGCTGTTGACCTTCAAGATTGATCAGAGCGATGAGTATCACATGAGTATCTTTTGTTTCCTAAGTTGCTTGAACATTAGGTAGTAGAGCATCTGTCATTGTAGTATCTCTCCCCTCCAGATTAACGTTCACGTCTCTGTATAATTCATTCTCTTCGCCCTCTGCATTTGTTGCTTCTTCATCCATCTCTTCTCCCATAACATTTGCACCTTGAATTTCATCATCATTGTCATCATCATCTGTTGATTCAACATGAGAAGGTGTTTGAACCCTAGGATCAAAGCTATCTTCCTCATTTACTTCTTCTTGCCTTGCTTCATCATCATGAGTTGTAAACTTGAGATGAACAAAGTCTTCATCATCATTGTCAGATTCAGCCTATTCTTCATTATCATCATGATTATCATCTTCTTCGTCTTTGCCTACATTTACTTCATCATCATCATCATCATCTTCTTCATTACTAGACTTCCAAGAGATTTGTTCATCATCAGATTTTCATTAAGTCGGTACATTGGGAACCCTGGTGTACACCAGTTCCTTCATGTGCCCAGAACAACATGGGTTGAGAGATGTGATTTGTGTTTTGCGTCTTTCAATGGCAAGTTTCATTTGTTCAGCCACAGTCAATGCTATGTCTGATGAGAGTTTAAATACAAGAGTGGTTGCTTTTTAATTCCAGGACTTTGGTACCTTAGCGTTGCTTTGACTCTTTATTTACGAAGGAAGCTCTTGGGTGTTCTATCAGACTTTGTCCTGGAAGATCGACGTACATATTTCGGTTTTGGTTGCACCTTTCCAGTAGCAAGATCATGGTAAGTCTTGTACGCTTCAGATTCTTTCATTGCTGGATTGGTTAGATAGTCTGGAAGAATGGCACCGTATCTTTGAACAACTTCATGCTGAGGAATGAATCTCATAGTTGTGAGAATAGGATCATCTATAGCCATGTGCAGTTTACCTTGTTTTTCTTGGATGGATTGGTCTGTGACCATGAATGTGATTGATGTCAAAATTAATAATAACTTTTGTGAATCTTAGGTAAAACATGTATTTGTTCTTTCTTGACTCCTTGTTTTTGATCTGAAAAACTAGGTCTTCCCAAAGAAGGTAAACATAGTAATTTCTCCTGGTGATACCACCACAAAGTATCTGAAGCCTAGAAAGACGCAGTGTGTTCAATTACGGTTGTTTACCACTGTGACACTGTTGATGATGGTTCCAAAGTTCTCCAAGGTTGATGTAACTATCAACTTTGACATCAAAGAGTAATTTGATGTTGCCAGGGTAGAAATTCCTCTAATGTATAGTTCAGTATTTCCTCTTCAAATGGGGGATTACAACACTTTCTTGTCCAGGAAAGTTTTGGACAAAACAATAAAATTGTATCTAAAAGTTTCCTATAAAGGAATAGCTCTTCTTGTTCATCTTGAATCTAATGTGATGCTTTTGATAGGTAACTATAGCCCAGAATTCCTGCATGTAGACGGCAGGGAGGGGGACACTTACTGTGATCAAAGAAGGCTGGATATAAAAAGGAGTCGAGAGTGAGAACATCCAAGAGCAATTGTTAGGTGGGTTCCTTGGGACTTTGAATGTGCGTGCTCAATCTGTAGTTGCAACTGCCAATCGTAAGACGTTGTTCCCTTGGAACAAGAGCATCGTCCAAAGCTTGTTGTTGTTCTTTAGTCACACTCATGATTCTGCTAAGAAAGAGTCGATACAGTTTATTTATAACCAAGGTTATACAGTCACTATATATAGAGACCCTGAATTAGCACTTATTTGCAAAATACCACGTTAGAAGGATACCATTGGACTAGTGAAACTTAATTGGCTTAGTTGTAGTAATCCAATTTTAACTATGATTAGATATTCAAGATAAATCAATTTTAAATTTGCTACCTATACACAAGTTTTAAAGTCACACATTTGGTTAGAATCTACGTGTTTATGATAATTAGCCTTTTTAAATCCATTAAGTATGATTGAATCTGGATTTTAAGTAAAAACTGCGAATTAGGTCACGATTGGAATTCTGTAAATTCGAACATAGTAGGGAATTACGAATTTGGATGCCTAAGGATACTGTGAATTTGGATCATATACCAAACAGCGAATTCGGACCATACACCTATTGCAAATTCGGACATTGAATGCATATTGCGAATTCGGGCCCTAAAGGACATTGCTAATTCGGACTCTCTAGGATATTGCTAATTCGGATCCTAATGCAAGTTGCAAATTTAGTCTGTTAAGGGTGATTGCGAATTCGTATACTCAAGACTATCTGCGAATTTGGATACTAAGGAGTCTGCGAATTCGTGTCTTATGTCGAACTGCTAATTTGGATACTACTGGCAATTTGCAAATTCGTGTCTTACGTCAAACTGCTAATTCGGACACCAATGGTATTCTGCAAATTCGGATTATGAAGACTCCTTTCGAATTCGTAGACAACTAGAATTGCAAATTCGAATAACACGTAAATGTTGAATTTTATTTCTAGAGTTTAAGATGTTTTGACCCTTAACGTTCACTCATCTATCCTCATATCATTCACAAGAACAACTTTTTGCAACTTAAAAGCTCGGATTCAAGCAAAAACATTCAAACGAACATTCAAATCCAAGAGACCATGAATAACCAAGAATCAAACATGTTATATTTGAGTTTCCAAAAGATACACCGCTCATTCACACTTAAATATTTATCTCAACGCAAATACCCAAACTTTTGCACTCATTTCAAGAAACACAAATTCGAAAATCAGAATTCAATCAAAACTAAAACTCATATGTTTAATTCCATATTAAAAACTGTAACAAACGTGTCATTATCACCCATTAATGAACACAACCCCTCAATTAATTTATGTTTTATTTAGTTTTAATTTTTGAAGAACCCTAATTAGAGTATTAGGGATTTCAAAATTAAACTCATTGGAAAAAAAATAAAAAAAAAATGTAATTAGTTCGCGATGTGAGTTCATTGGAGTTGTAAGTATCATTGTTTCAATTCATTACCTTAAGCATGATTTGGTCTGGATTACGAGATGAAGGTTGTGGCGATCGTGAGAAGGTGAAGAACAAGTATGTGTGTGAGTGTGTGTGGGAAACGGGTCAAGGGTGGGTGGGTGTTATAAAACAATTTTTGTTTTGTGACACTTTCGCCCCCTAAACTTTCATATCTTTAGCATTTTTGATATTAAGTTGTATAAGCATTAAACAACGTTAGCACAATGGCACTTTAGTCCCTATAGGTTTAACTAATATACCTAACAACTTAATCATGCATATATTCTCACTCAAGACATAAACAAATAACATGAAAGGCACACATAAGCTAAATTTAATTAACTTTTCCAAAGAATGATATTTCGTTATTGTTTAAAACCTTTATCCCTTTTACCAAATGACCTTTTGAAGAAGATTTTTGACATTTGCTCCCCCTCAAACAATGACCCGTTTTCTATTTAAAGAGCTGTAGTCTTTGTTTAAGAAGTCGATTGTCATTAAAAAACTTTTCTGATGAAGCAATGTTTTATTCATGAAAAATAAAACACAATTTGTAAATAAGATTTATCTTATTAACAACATAGCGCACTGACAGTACACCATGGAATATATGAAGCACAGGTTGTGATTGCAAGTAATCACCATGCCTTTGCTTTGGTCTTAAAGTAGACCATGCTCGAGAATGAGAATAAAATTCTTGTTGAGGGGTCAAGTTTTCTTTTTTGAATACTTGCCTTTAAGATGATCTACCGGGTTTGCTATCTGATAATAGCAGCATTTGGCATGTTTTGAAAACATTTAAACTTCTGCTCGAACTTGATTTACAGCCTCGTATCATTATTGAATGATATTTCTAAGCCGTAAATGTTATCGATTTTCAGAAGACATGCCATTATTACCTCTTTTTATATTTTTCCTTTTTCCATTTTTTATTTGGTTTTGAAGATTTTATATTTTTGTATTTTGTTTTTATAAAAATTTTCTGAAAAGGAAAAATCTTTTTGGTTTTTATGGTTTTTAATATATATATACATATGATACAGGATATTTGAATAGGTACCACCACTATTCATCAACTTCATCTGCCAATTGTTTTAGAGTTTCTGGCGTAAACAATAAAACTCCGCAATTCCCAGCGTGTTGCATAAGAAAATTCAGTTTTTCTCTTACAAGGGTTTTGTGAAGATGTTCGCAGTTTGTACGTCGTATTGAAAAAAAGTAAAGTTCAATACCCCATTTCTCAACATCGCTCCTTGATAAAATTGAAATCTGATTGTCTATATGCTCTGCTGGAATGTTGAACTTTGTTGCTGCTTAAGGCATTCACTTTTGTTATCACAGTACATTGGAATTTTATTGAATCCAAGGTCATAGTCGGTAAGATGTGATCTCATCTTAACGAAGTTGAGCACCAAATCCGAATAGCAAATATTTCAGCTTCCGTATGGATATAGCAGCGCTTGACTGCCTTTTTGATGAAAAGCTTTTTGATTTTGATTCACATTAACCCTGGTGGTCCGAGATAATTATCCGAACGATAGCTAAGCAGATTGCGGTTACCTTGAGGTTGGTAGGTATTACCACCTTGATTGCAGGCTCCCGCAGCATATATGTTCTGAGTTTGGCCAACGGTGGCTGGACAATTAATGTAAGAATGAGGACCACCACAAGTTTCGCAACTCGGTGTTACGGAATTAATTTGATGGTTTGTTTAAAGCATTTTCATTAAGTTCTTGTTGATTTCCGCCATTTCAAGCTTAAGGGCTGCTATTTCCGGATTAGAAGAAGTGATAGAACTAGATGACTTACTCCGTTGTGTTAACCCGTTATAGAAAGTATCTATTTGAGTCACGGGTAACATGTTGTGGTTAGGACATCGATCAATTGAAAGCTTGTAACGTTCCCATGCTTCGAATAATGATTCATCGGGTTCTTGATGGAAATTCGTAATATCATTTCTCAACTTGGTCACCATAGAGGGTGGGAAGTATTTTCCGAGAAACATTTTTGCCATTTGGTCAAAGGTGGTGATAGAATTCCTTGGCAAACGATCAAACCATTCGGCGGCACGATGTTGCAAGGAGTAAGGGAAGAGATATAGACGAAGGGCATCATCGGAGATCCCATTCACTTTCATACTTTGGGTGACATGCAAAAACTTGTCAAGATGCTTGTTGGCATCATCACCCGGTCCACGAAATGGACACGAAGTTTGAACTTGTTGAATCATGTCATTCTTAAGTCCAAAATTAGTTGCCTGAATTGCAATCGGGGCAATTGGTCCACCCCGACCATTCAAAGTTGGTTGGCACAACTCCTCCATCGTTCGGAGGTCGGGAACTGGTAAACCACCTCCTCCCGCAGGCGGTGGTCCGTCATTACCGGCTCCGTTAGCGGCCATATTGATTTCTTCAAAATTGTTCAAAAGATTACGATCAACACGAGTCCTTCTTCGAATTGTACGTTCGGGATCTTCGAGAGGTGGAAAAAGATTCCTAGTCGAAGATCGAGTGCTCATGCACTAAAAAGAAATATAAAAAAAGAAATTATACTAATTAATTTTTTTGGTTTTTTTGGTTTTTCAACAATTGATTCACAAAGATTTATTTTAATAACGGACAATGAGATAAGACAACTTAAACCTAATAATCAACAAGCTTCACGGTAGCTCTCTAAAAGAAAAACGCACAAAGGAGCGGAGGAGTAGGAAAGCGCGAAGCTATTAAAAACCTTCTCCTTTAGGGTCGTAGTTCCTCGGAACAACCCTCCTTATACCCCTCTTATAGTTTGTTTAACTTTCAAAGGTGAGCCGTACCTCGCAAGTGACACAAAAGGCAAGTTTTTGATCTTTGGTTTGGGAACTTATTAATGATAATACTCAAAGTTGAGAGTATTATATAATTGATTCATTTTATTTATATATAAGGACAATTTTTTTTTGATTTTTCTTGTCTTATATATATAATAATAAAAAAGAAAATCTTTTTGTATTTTTTATAAGAAAATAATCAAAATAACTTCACACGGAAGGATCTTCAAAGCACTAATTGTCAAACGTCGAAAACGACAATCGTCTTACACTCCTCCCCGGCAGCGGCGCCAAAAATTGACTTCTTGCTTTAGGTACATATAAATAATAATACTACTTATATTAACCCAAAACCAAATCAAGTATCCCTTGAAAAGGTTTAAAGAAAGAAAATCAATGAAATCCGAGTAGTATATGATATTCCCTCGTCGTTATTCCCAACGAGGAGTGCAAATTTGAGAGTCGAAAGTCGGTTTGATATTTGATGTTTGAATGACAAGATTTTGGATGATTTTGTTTCCTAAGTCTACGGGAAAAGCATATTAAGCATTCTAAATTAACAAACAAACATAAAATCAAGTAACGGGAATCCTAAAACACGTCTAAGTTATCAACTAAATCAAAATTACCCCTAAAATGCAAAATTTAGTTGCTAAACCTCTAAAATGATAAAAGATTTTTTTTAAAAGGAATTATATTTTTTTGACTTTTTAATAATTTTTTGTGAGTTAAAAACCTATTTAATCTATTTAAAATTCTAGAAAATGACAAATTAATACCTAAAAATTTCAAAAAATGATTTTCTACTTTAGAAAAGTCTAAAATATGATAATAACTAAGAAAACTATTTTTAACTACTTTTTATAATTTAAAACTAACTTCTAAACTTAAATTAAAAAGCTAAAAATGAAATTTAAAATCTAAAAATGATGAAAATGATTTTAAACTTTGTAAACCTCAAAATATTATTTCTAAAACTAAAAACTATTTTTTTGTAATTTTCTGAATTAATTTACTAATTTTAAATGACTTTCTAAAAATTTTGAAAAAGAAAAATGATAAAAAAATATTAAACAAAGTTGGAAAATTCTGAAAAAATGCAAGAAAGTCCTAAATGCTATGAAGAGCCTAGGAAAAATAAGCTGGATAAGCCAACTTATCAAATAAGCTACGAAAAAACCCTAATAAGCTACGGCTTATTAATGAAAAAAAGGAATGAAAATGTCTATAAATAATAAATGGTGCAAGGGATTACCGAAGAAGTCCCAAGGGCAGATGGTTTGAGTGTGTGGTGTGAAAGGTTGAGGGTGTTGAGGTCCAAGGTTCGAGCCTTGCTCACCTTGGACTTCCACCTTCCTTTTTTGCTTTTTTTTAAAACTTTTTTACACATCTTATACATAAGCGGTAAACCAACAACTTTTGTGAAGACACAATTTTTAAAACTTAAAAATAAGCCCGAAATAAGCAAAAGAAAATGACAGATTGGCTTTTTTTTACACTAAGACTAAAAGGCTAAACTGCTTGGATTTTTTAGAACTAATAAGCAACAAGGGAAACAAATAAGCTAAAAACAAATGATAAGCTAACCCTATTAAGCACTAAGGAACTAAAATAAGCAAAGAAAATTAAGCAGACAAGCACTTAAAAGCATTTAAAGACAGATTACCACAATGACAGGTTTTGAACTAATTTAAACTTTTAGACTAAGAATTAAAGCTAATAAGCAATTGAAAATGACAAATAAGCTAAAACATATAAAGCCCTAACCCTAATAAGCACATATGAACAAAGGTTAAGCAATCAAATAAGCTGAAAAGGTCTGAAAAGCCAATAAGCTTTTTGGCTAAAACTGTTAGCCAAACAGCCTAAGTATACACTTTCTAGCTTATTTTTAAGCTAGCTAGTGGATCCTTATGGCTAAGTGGCTTATACCACTGAAAAGTTTATCCTATGGGCTTCAATAATCAACAAAGAAAAAGGAGTTTGAAAATCAAATGAGCTGTTAAAAAGCTTGATGAAAAAGGCAGTTTACACTAAGTTCTACTCTTTTTGGTTTTTTTAGTTTTTAAGGACTAAAGTGCAGGCCTAAATTCAGCTTATCTAATAAGCCCTAAACTACAAAGTAAGCTAAAACATATCAACTTTACCTTAAAATCTACTTGTGCACCAATTTTCAGAAGCTAAAACCTACTTTTACTTATCTAAATTTAAGATTAAAATGTGACTTTTAAAAACTTAAAAACTGACTTGACAGATTTTGACTAAACTTTTACAAGACTAAGGCAAATTTAATCAACACTTGTATACTGCATTTTGACACTGATAACAACACAAAAACAATACTTAAAAGCTAATTTCAAAAGCCTTATCAAACAAGCTACTATAATCTGTTTTGTCACCACAGATTTTAACAACTTATAGATAAAACCTTAAAACTAACTTTTAAACTTGAAAAACTTATAAACACTGATTAAAACCACTTAAAAAGGCTTGTTAAAGTTGGATTGATGACCCAAACTTTTTTTAACACTTGTTTTGACCCGTTTTGGTTCTTAAACCAAACACCCCTTTAAACATGATTTTTGCATTTTTAAACTGACTAAGAGATTTTAAGCTAAGGTTTCTTAAAGACCAGATGTTTAATAAGTTCTAACAACAATATTAAGCAGATTTCAGCAAGAATTAAGCACTCAAATAAGCCAAAACAGATTATGCAAGTTTTAAGCTATTAAGACAGATTTTAAGAAAAACTTAAACAAATAAATTTTAAACTACAACCTAAGTATTTTAAGCACTAAACATCTATAATAAGCTATAATAAGCAGATACAAACAAGCAATAAGCACAATAAGCCAGCAATAAGCAGATTCAACTTTTTAAGCTAAAAATGACTTTTGAGAACTTACAAAGGTCCAGAGTTTTTGTGAATGATTCAAGCACTCAAATCAGCTTATAACCAACCTATAGCTTATCCACATAAGCACTAACCCATGGCCATCCATTATACACCATGCTCCAAGTGAAATTTTGACAGATTCTTTGATTTTTTTGGTGAAATATCTTTAAAATCTCACAAACTATGGTAAAAGCTTGTAAGATCCAAGAAACAGCTTAAGTAACAAGGAACACAACTTTTGAGAGCTGATAAAACAGTTTTATAACATAAAATGCTTCAATCTTAAAAACAGAATTTTCATAAACACTTAACTTTCATTCAACTTAAAATCTGAGTACAAGGTAAAAAAAAGGGTACAATAAATTCAAACTAAAATAATGTAAGCTGGAAAATAAAACTAGATTAAAATCTACATGCCTCAAGGGCTTACAAAGGGACCTATTTATATAAGAAAATTCAAAGTCTCAGGTCTTCAATGTGCTAGTTATGTGAGTGAGATAGCAGGTGTGCTAGTTATGTGAGTAAAGTCAAAGCCTTCATCTCAACCATCAAAAAAATCTTGTTTACCAAGAAAAATGATTACAACCCTTCATCTCTTGTCCTCTTTTCTTGATGAATAGGATTATAGGGGATTGCCAAGGTGATAATAGAGTTTAGTGGAGTGGGGTAGTGTGGGGAGGGTGATTTTTTTTGTCTGTGGTTACAGGGGACGAGGTGAAAGAGCCACATGAATAGTGTCTTGGCGGGAAATGGGTTTTGGGTGAACAGGGTAACGGGTGTTAGAGTTAATGGTTAAGTGTTTGCACCATTAGTCCTTTTGGACTGACACTGTTAGTCCTTAGGGACTAACGATGCAAAAGAGGGTTAAGGGTGTATGGTTAACAATGTTAAGTGTGTATTGGGTTTATATTTGGGCCGGTTTATGGGTTTTGGACTTTTAAGGGTTTTTGGACCATAAAACTTATAAGTTTTATAAATGATGTCTTAATGGGCTGATCTGGCCCATTAAATGGGTGCTGTTTTGTCCATTTAAGATTTCTTCATTTTCGGCTTAGTCTTTGACTTTGAATTTTCACGTTGACTTTGATTTTGACTTTTGCTGACTTTGACTTTTACTTTTCACGACCTTTCCATTCCCATGCTTAGTTTTGTCGTGTTGGCTTTGTTTTTATCCTTTTCTTAGATATCCGTTACCTGCACAATCATAAATCACAAAACACACAAATACAATGTATTTTTGATTTATTTTGGTCATTTAGGCACATTTTTATAGGCAAAAGGTATGTGTAATTAAGCACATACCACAAACCAACTAATATGCAAAAATTGAAATATTATAAGACAAAACATGAATTAAAAGATAGGCATGGGGTGCCTTCTATGAAGCGCTTATTTTTGTTTGAGTCTCTAGCTTGACTCCACTTTTGTTTACTAGGTAACCGGGTGTCCATCCCCTCACTTGGGATCAAGTGTGGGTGGAAGTAGCAATAGACACCCTTAAGGTGTAAGTAAGTTACATGATAGGGAAATGATGAATAGAAAGCATACCTTCCAGGATATGTAATGTCCCTGTCTACCTTACATGGTTTAGATGTTTTAAACACTCCATATAAGGGACTCATTAGTTGAGATGATAATGATGATCAAGACGGGACTAAGAACTTCTAACAAGGCTTCCATAGTGATCGAGAGTTTTTTTAGAGGTAAAGATGAGAGGTTTGATTTTTGAATTTAAATAAGAGTGGTAGTGGAAGACAGGAGGTTTATAAGTGTAGGGGATGTGTCGTTGGATTGTGCTGGAAAATGTGAGAGAGGTTTGAATTTTGAATAGCTCGGCTTGATACCTGTAATATTGTGTTTGGATGGCAAGAAAGAACAAGCCCCCCCTTTTTTTTGAAGAAGTCTTTGGGAAGAAGTTGTCGAGGTATGCTAGAGTTAATTATTATAAGCATATTTAAAATACCACAAATTATATAGCACATAATAACTAATACATGTACATGTTATGAAGTATTTAAATTATGAACTAGTGATAAGAGTACCTTCACATTAATCCGAGGAGGATGATCATGCTCGAGAGTAAGGGACAAAAATTTTAAGTTATTTTTCTTATCATTTGAAAGGATCTTAGAATTTGTGGTTTAGCCCAATTTTTATATTAAGCCCAAGAAGGAAATAAATGAGACATTCAACTGAGTCCTCCGGTTCCATTGGTTGAGCCTGATCGGTTCCTTTCTCATATGGAACTGGCGGAATCGGCTTGTTGGGCCTAGTCTGAATTTTGGGCCAGACCAGAATAATTCACATAGGCACACAAAGGTTTTTGATACATAATATATAGAGAAAAGAGAAGTGTGATATACCTTGTTGCGATTAGGAAAATATCATCAAGGTGCCGAGATCATTTAGTGATCTTTCATTCATACCTTCGATGTATTTGAGACCTTGAATGGTGATCTTCTAGTCTTAAAAGGAAAAAGAAACATATAATATAAATTGATCTAAAAGAAATTATTAGTAGTTTTCAAAATTCATTTGATTGGTTTTTAAAGTTTTTAAAATACAGTATACTTTAAAAATCTTTGATAACCTGCTCTTGATACCAATTGTGGAAAACTAGAAGGGGGGTTGAATAGTTTTAACAATTTAAAATTTTAATCTAATCGTTAGTTAGAATAGTGTAGATCTATTTGTTTTAACATGAGCTAGTTACGATATATATAAAACGTAATAAAGGATATAAGACACGGATTTTTATAGTGGTTCGGCTACAAGGTCACCTTCCTTGCCCTACTCCACTCCCTGGGTCACCTACTCGAGAATTTGAATCTACTAGTCACCAATGCAACTTTTACCAGCGAAGAAGCCTCACAACGTTGCTTACACCTTTTAAAGGTACAAAGCTAAATACCGGATTTTTCACAAGGTAGAATCAAACCATCACATGCTTACCCTTTATATGGTACTATGGTAAATACCATGTTCCAATCAAGGAGGAACAAATCCCATGATCCATACCCTCTAATAGGTGCTAAGCAACTTTACAACAAAGATAGATTCGACCCTACGAATCCTACCGAATGGTTTACATTTCCCGAATGCTTTAAGCACAAATATAATACACTACCCTATAATCTATGATGATCGATGATGCTTGGAGATCAATAGATAGATTTTCAAAGAGTGAGAGATACGTGCTCCAAGATTTCCTTGTTGCTTGATCTCATATGCCAAAGTCGGTAGAACTTCTCCTATTAAGAAATTCACCAAAACACTAAAATGAAAAAGATCATGATCAATGATCAGATGTTAGCTGAATATGAGTGTGAGAAACAAAGCTAATTGATGCCTAAAACCAGAAAAATGACTTGGTATTTATAGGCTTGAAGTTTACTGTAGCCCGGTTCCGCCGGTTCCATCACCTCAATGGAACCGGCCAGTGCAAAGGCACAGAACCGGCTAGTACTGTAGCCCGGTTCTTGGCGGTTCCATCTCCACAATGGGACCGGCCAGTGCAACTGGAAGGAACCCGCTCTCTTATAGCAAATCCAAATTAAGATTTTAAAAAATGTTGTCTAGATATGTTTTGAGGTCATGTATGATGTATAAAACATTTTTCTTTTATAGAAAAATATCTTTTAGTTTATACTTTGCTAATATATGCTTAGAACTTATTTTGTACATTTTTATTCTAAAAATGTATTTAAATGTTTTATGAGAACTAACATGTAAAATATAACGTGTGAGGTAAATGAAATGATAGTTGAGTTAGAAAACTATTGGTTTAAAACTAGTAGACTTTATTTTCTACTTCCGATGATTTTATGTTTTGTTATCGACAAAACATAGATGGATCGTAAAATATAAATAAACATTTTTACGGTTTATTTGTATTAACAGATTATTTTTATATTTTATAGAAAGCAAGTAAAATTCTGGTTTTAAGAGGGGGTTTTGGTTTTAACTAATTAAACTAATATTCAACTAAACTAAATTGGTGGGAAACTCGATATGTAAATAAATGTGCTTACTTAATCATGCATGATCCTTAGTTTGCTTCTTCTAATTCTATTGCCCGTCACCCTTGTGATGCGATGTGTAAGTATTTCCTAAGTCATGAACGAATTGCACGAACCCGCCGTCTATGTAATATTCTGTTAAGGCAAAGCACAAGTAAGATAGTATAAAGACTATTACAAGGCCCCTAAGAGTACATTACATGCATTAAAATATTTAAAAGGTGATCAACCTTAGATGGGTAAGGTAGTATGAAGACTGTTACCGATAATATCCTTTTTTTTGGAACGGCAAATTTTTATTAAACTAGCAAAAGCTAGAAAATATTACATAGAAGCTATAGAAGCTAAAGGATTTTGAATCCAACCTACCCAGCTAAATTTAAATTTAGGATTTCTAGATGAAATCCAAATAAAAGATTGAGAAACAATAGAATCCCATAATACTGCCTTCTTAGGAGGGGGAACCGAGAAAATCGACCGATTTCGAAAGTACCAAATCACGTTTCCTTTCTACACAATGATATCCTTTTTACACAATCACGTTACCGATGATATCCTTTCTACACAATCACGTTTCCCTAGACGTCTATGCCAATGTAATATTTTATGACTAGTTTTCTAAAGCCTAACTGTAGAATACAAGTAATCTTTGATATATGAACCAAGAACTAGAGAGAGAAAGTGGAAGGAAGGATGTATTTTCTAGTGAGAGAAAGTAAAGAACATGAAATGCATTAAGTGAAAATGAAGCATACAACCAACCAACCAACACCCTCTCCAAGGCATGGAGAGGGTATTTATACTCTAAATGTGGCCGGCCATGGGCCTTGTAAGGCTTTCCATGGGCCTTTGGGCCATATTAGCTTATAAACAAAACATTGACTAACTACGGGCTTTGACTAGTTAATATTGGAAGTGACCGAGACTTTTCTTGTTCCTAACAATCCCCCCCTAAGGGAGGTCACTCCAATTTACAAAAATTTAAACTTAGCATACTATGATTTGACTTTAGCCTTGATCTCGTAGTCTTTAACTTCAATGTTTAACTTGTGAATTGTTGTAGTGATCTTTGACTTTAGGCTCGAGCTTGTTCCTTTATCTTGACTTATTTGTGAAAAATGTGATCTTGAGCAACTTGAGATCATCAACCAAGCATAATCTTGTTTCGCCATCTTGTAAACTTTGCCATCTTGCGAACTTGTGACTTTTGGACCGACATGCTCATACCATTCTTGATTTGATAACTTGAAAGCTGTAATTATGCAATGAATTGATAACTTTAACACTTCATCGCTTTGAGAAGGACGTATGGTATCAGAGTAGCAGAAGTCTTGAAACATGTACTTGAGATTTCATGATGTCTTTATATTTGTCGGTCGGGTATGAGCATGTGGCTATGAATCTGTGAGTCAGCTAGGATCAGGTACCTCCATGTCCATATTTATATATATTCCTGAAATAACATAGTTAGCAATAAAGTGAGGGGACAAACATGGTTTTGTCATTCGCCCGTGTTTGGTTGGAGTAACCTTCGAATCCGTGACGATCGACCTGTGATCAGGTAGATTCAATTTAAGAAGAATCTCCTTGACAAGATTTCCAACTGAAGTATAGAATCTTTCTAACACATATGTATTAGATTCATCAAACTCAGCATGTTCTCATTACTGGAATGTCTCAAAGCAGACAGTACGATAAGAGTGAACCAGTGAGTTACTGTCTTACCGATTGAATAAGAAAAATGATTTGGAAATCAATCGACATGTCACTTGCTAAAGTGGTTTTGTGACACATCGAGAGTTTTAAGCAATTCAAAAATTCATTAATCGGCATTAATTCGTCGATTCATAACCGTGAACAAGTATTTTGATTCATAAGAATCGCACCATTGTTGCTTGTCCAGTTTGTCACAAGTTTTTGATTCATAAGAACGCACAAGGTCACCTACCATGAGCTTGTTGATGTTGGCCTCAAGCAGGATGTTCATCTTCACAGTGACATACTTAAGTAACACCTCAGATTGTTCTGGGCAAAATCACAAGGTTAATGCGTAGGACTCAAATGAGTATTACAGAGTTTTTCACAATTGTGTAGAAACTAGTTTATAATGAATAAAGTGTCCATAATTAGGATTGTGATGGATGATGTCCCTTTTTGGCTCTAGCGTCAATAGTGTACTATGGTTTTAGTGATTCAGAGCTTAGCTCCTGACTGCCACACCTATTCATTCAACTAACTCGATTTGAGAAAATTTATAAGAAATGCGTTGTAATCCTCCATGAGAAAATGAAAACCAAGATTCTTTTTGAGAGACCCTTGAGTGGGCTTAGGGAGGGTTGTGCTAGTTCCAATGACAATCTCAATGTCAGACAACAACATAGTGTTCTGACTGTTTATGTATTGACCTTGGTTCTGGCCTAAAGTGAATGAAGGCTCATTCTTTACACCCTTTATCCCTTACAAGTTCTTTTTTATCTTCAACCCCACTATAATTCTTACCGAGACATCATAACAATCCTTTAGGGTTGTTCCAGTGTTAGCTCCATCTCAGTCGGCATTATTCTTCCCTCGATTCTACTTTTCCACCTTTTGTATCATACCTAAGGACTTCTAACACTAACTAGTGGATACCCGGTTAGCTCCCTTCGTTCTGGCTGGATCATGGTATTTGAAATCCTTAAACCTATGCCTAA
This sequence comes from Tanacetum coccineum, assembly GCA_026074375.1. Taxonomy (NCBI): domain Eukaryota; kingdom Viridiplantae; phylum Streptophyta; class Magnoliopsida; order Asterales; family Asteraceae; genus Tanacetum; species Tanacetum coccineum. The sequence goes on along the minus strand of BQNB010022352.1, from coordinate 18,087 downwards.
CCACCTTATAACTCCAATAAATTTAAGTACATGGTCGGTCTTTTAGGGTATTCCGTCACAATCAAAACCAAAAATCATTGAAAAGTTCAATCAAAAGTGGTTTAGATATCAAGTATCAAAGTAATTACACTTTGAAAGTTTTTCGTCTCACTAAAAGCACCCCCCCCTTAACAAAGCATCGTAATCATAGTACATGCTAAGTGTGGGGTGCATTGCGTCCATTTTATATGATCATATTTCAATACAAATTAGATGCAGTTTAATCACATTTTCTCTCCTTATCCAAAATGTTAATCCCTTGATATTTTGGATATCAATTGATTAAACATTCAGGGACAAAATGATATGGAATAACATATAGGAACATTTTAATGCTCCCCACCTCAAATTCATGAGGCATATATATAGTGCTCTGAGTATGAAATTTTGAAAGATTTATGAAATTTGTGAACATTCTCGAAAAATCATCGTACTCAAACACCATATAAGCCTAAGTCTTTTAATACTTATTTATATATTCACAAAATTATTATGTACGAGGATGGACCTTTTATTGATGAGGACAACATATGATAAATCATATGGTCCTTTGTAGCAGCCGAAGGTCTCCCTCGTACGATCTCCCACCAATAAATCTTTCCAAACTCCTCATTATCCTCCTCGACTTGAGCCTGTTGGTCAATTCGCCTTAGAATCATTAGCTGCTGCTCGTGTCCCTGACACTGACTCAGTCTCCATATTGTTTTGTGGTATATATTCCATTTAATTCCCTTTTCAGACATCATTTACGAGGGCAGTCCGAACATCATCGAGTGTACCATCACTAAACTTGTGGATTTCACAAAACGCTTCAACTTTTCTTCTTTCTTGTTAATTAATAGATGAAACCTTTGGGATTGGAAGAATGATGTATAGCATCCGTCATTTAAGATCCAGATCAGTACTGTTATCTGGCTTATGAGTTGATATTCTGTTGGTAAACTCTTGACACCTAATTGAAGATCTTCAACACGCCTTTTGATGACAATAATTCTTGTAAACATTCGCAAAGAGACACTAAAAGCTATACATTCTTCAACATTGAGATTTTGTATAGACTTGCCTTACATAAGACAGGATCAGCATGTCTTCAAATAGGTCTTGAAGGCGAAGCCTATGTTGAAGTCCGCTCTCTCTCATCACTCTACTCACTCACTTCCTTGAATGTATATAGCTTGTCATCATCTCTACGAACGGTGATCCAATCCAAATGTTTGTAACCATGCCATTCGACAATCTGATGCTTCGTGACAGCAATGATTCTGCGTTTGGAGTAGACATCATAAGCAGATTCCCTGTTAACTGCAAATCCATAGAATTGTTGTCGTTTTTGCCCCCAATGTGAGATTTCCCAGAGTGCATGTTTGTCATAGCTAACCGGCACTTGACTCCAAGATCTGTTAGGGACCAAATCTTCAATCCATTTGATATGCCTGTAATCTACAACCTTGGTCTTCGTTACTGAAGTTGAATATTTTCGGCTTGAGACACCACCACTTAGGTATCAATGGTAGTGGCTTTCGCAGATCATGTGGATATTGTTGGCCTTCAGGGTTGATCCAGTCTAATTGATCAATGGTTGCCTTGTAGACTTCTTCCAGGAAATATTCAAGTTCTACCAGACTCTTGCATGATCCTTTCATCATCTTGAATGTTAGACCGGCTAATAATTCAGGAGTTAGAGTATCAACTTTAAGCCGATTCATCACGAATGCTGAGAAGTCAAGGGGAGTGTCCATCAACTTATTAAATGACTCACGCAGATCTTCCATTTGGGCCAAAGAGCTTAGCCAAGGTTGAGCAGGTCCATGGGCCTCAGGAAAAGTCTTGTTCCAATCACGATCGGGAGTAGGAGGTTTTGCTGGTTTCTAAAACCAATCAGGAAGCTGAGCGGTCACTTCATTGGGTTGATCTTTAGTAACTCCTGTTTCAAACTCCTGATGAGCGGGTTCTTCTAAATCTTTGGCAGTGTGCATTGGCTCTTCTGCTTGAGCAGATTCACCAGCAGACTTGTGATGTGATTTGGACCCTTCCGTTGACTTGCCAGTTGTCTTGGAGGTATTTTCATTTGGTGTACTGGTAGACTCTGGTTCTTTTCTAGCTCTTCTTCTCTTGGACCCCCGGTTTGATCCAGCAGAGGGTTCTTCGTCTTTATCCTTATTATCTCTACGTCTTTTAAACCAAACAATATCTCCATAAGTGTCAAGTATGAGCTTGTCACTTTCGTAAGCGTCAACCAGTGCTTTGTAGAGATTCTTTTGTTCATCAGATCTGTGGATTGACTTATTGCTCTCCATCTTGTCTATGAGAATCTTCTTCAGCTCTAATTCAGATAGGTTGGCGGCTACAGCATGAGATGTCTTAGATTCATTAGATGAACGAGTCAGAACTTTAGCTTCGAGTTGTTCATTGACAGTCTTCTCAATTTTTGGCAAAATCTTAGAGACTTGAGCTTTAACTTGTTCCTTGACTTGATTCTTGATTATTTTCTTAATGTTATCATCAAGTTTGTTGATGAAGTCTGCATTTTCAGCTTGGGCTTCATCTCTGAGTCTTTTGGATTGTAACTGAACAGCTGTTTTGATGGCTTCATGCATCTTGTTGGCAAGGTACGCATCAACAATGCCGGGAATTGAAGAAACTACTGCAGCAAATTGATTCGTTTGATTGAACTCTGAGAAATTGTTTTCCAAATTTTTTAGTCTATGGTCAAACCCGAATAAAGAGCCAAAATTAGGAAGATCTTGTAGGGAGGAGATTGGAACAGTTACTGGTATAGGAACTGGTGTTTGTTGCAGATTTGTGATGAGAGGAATGGGTGGTGGAGGAAGAGTTGTTGCAGACAAAAGAGGTGGCTCAGCAATAGCCGTAACTGGAACATCTACTAGTGAAGTTGACTCAGTGTTAAGATTAAATATAGAGTCAATACCTATATTTGGACTGGGTTTGAGCATGTTGGAAACAAAGCCAGATGACACAGAAGAACTCTGTTGTTGACCTTCAGGATTGACCGGAGTTATGATCACATGAGTGTCTTCTATTACTTGTGTAGTTTGAACGATAGTGCATGGAGCATCTGTCATTTCAGTTTCTCTTCCTTCTAGATTGACGATCACATCCCTGTATAATGTATCCACTTCTGCCTCTTCATTTGTCTGTTCTTCATCCATCTTTTCTTCCTCTGCATTGCCACTTTAAGCTACTTCATCATATGCTTCATCATCAGTAGATTCATAATGATAAGGTGTGTGAACCCTCGGATCAAAGCTTTCTTCTTCTTTATCTTCTTCATCATGTGTAGTGAACTTTGGCTGAACAAATTCGTCACCATCATTGTCGGATTCAGTCTGTTTACTATCATTATCAGCATCGTCTTGATCATCTTTGCTCTTGCTTGCATCATCATCACCTTCATTGTCACTTGATTTCCAAGAGATTTACTCATCTTCAGAATCATAAGAAGGTACATCGGGAACCCCTGGTTTAACACCAGTTCCTTTATCTGCACCTGAACCGCTGGCATGAGAGCTGTATTGTTGTGTCTTGCTTCTTTTGAGCGCAATCTTCATCTATTCAGCTTCAGACAAGGCTATCTCAGATAGAGTCTCCAATCCTTGAGCAGGTTGCTTCTTCTTTCTTGATTTAGTCACCTTAGCAGCAGATTTGATTCTTTTACCAGAAGAAGCTTTAGATGCTTGTACAGTCTTCTCCTTGGTAGTTCGACGTACATACTTTGGTTTTGGAATCGCCTTTCCAATAGCAAAAGCATAGTAAGTCTTGTACGCTTCAGATTCTTTCATTGCTTGAGTGGTTAAGTTATCAGGAAGAATGGCACCATATTTTTGGACAACTTCATGCTGAGGGATGAATCTCATAGTAGTGAGAATAGGATCATCATTAGCCATGTGCCAGTCCACTTTGTTTCTACTTGGAATGGATTGATCTTGTGACATGAAGTGATTGATGACGACTTTGGTGAATCTTGGGTAGAACATGTATTTGTTCTTCCGTGATTCCTTGTTCTCGATTTGAAAAACTAGGTCTTCCCATAGGAGGTAGGCATAGTCAACTTTTTGCTGGTGATATAAACCCCAAAGGATTTGAGCCCTAGAGAGACGAAGTGAATCGATTCTAGTTACTTTACCGCTGAGACATTTGTTTATGATAGTTCCGAATGTTCTCCAAGGTTGAGGTAGAATATCAACTTTGACATCAGACAGTAATTTGATGTTTCCGGGGTAGCCAAGTTCTCTCATGAAAGTAAGTATTTCCTCTTCAAATGGAGGATCTACAAACTGTTGTCCAGGAAGTTTTGGACAAATCTGAAGCATATTTCTGAAAGTATCCAGATCAAAAGAATATCTCTTTGTGTTCAGCTTGAATCTGATGGAATGCTTGTGGTAAGATGCAGTAGCCCAGAATTCATGCATGTAGACAGCAGGGACACTAGCAGTGATCAAGAAAGCTGGATAAAAAGGAGTGAGAGAAAGAACATCCAAAGCAACTTGAAAGGTGGGTTCTTTAGGCTTGAATGTGGTGCTCAATCTGTAGTTGCAACTTTAAATCTATAGACGTTGTACCCATAGAACGAGAGCATCGTCCAGAGCTTGTTGTTGTTCTTTTGTGATACTTATGATTCTGCTAAGAAAGAGTCGATACAGTTTATATATAAACAAGTTTATATAGACACTATATATAGAGACCTTGAATTGGCGCTTAATGCATGTAGTACATTTAAGACATAACCGTGGAAAGAGCCAACTTATATTGGGTTAATTGAGTTAATCTAATTTTAACTTGATTAGATTCCAAAGATAATCAATTTTAAATTTGCTACCTAACACAAGTTTTAAGACACTTTCTGGTTAGAATCTAAGTGTTTATGATTAGTAGTCTTTTGTATCCAATAAGCATGATTGAATCTAGTTGTTTAAGTGAATACTGCGAATTAGGACACAATTGAGAACTGCGAATTCGGACACCATTGAAAGTTGCGAATTTGGTTACAACTGCCAACTGTAAATTCGGACACTAAAGGTTACTGCGAATTTGGACCCTAAACCAAACTACGAATTCGGACACTAAAGGCACATTGCGAATTCGGGTACTAAAGGCACATTGCGAATTTGGGTACTAAAGGCACACTGCGAATTTGGACATTAAAGGCACACTGCGAATTCGAACGCTAAAGGCACACTGCGAATTCGGGCATTGAAGGCAACTGCAAATTTGTGTATAACTATCATCTGCGAATTCAGTTAACACTAATTTTTTGCAAATTTGGATGACACATAGAGCTGCAAATTCGAGGAAAACTAAACTGCGAATTCGGAAAGG